>VRYO01002014.1:10284825-10316162 GCA_009812075.1 Sialia sialis
GCGTCGCCCGCCAAGCTGCCCCCTCCTCTCCCGACCCCGCAGCCGTCTCCGAGGGAAACCTGCCCCGAGCAGCTCCGCGGACGGACCCGGGCGCAACCGCTCCCTCCGAGCCCCCTCACAGCCGCGCCACCCTCGGCCCTCATCGCCGCCCCGAGACCGCGGCCGCCCCCCCGCTCACTTGAGGTGGTCTAAGGAGTGGATGCTGCGGGCGGCCTTCCCATGCCCGCCGCCCACCCAGCTGCGGGAGCGGCCGAACATACTGGCGACGGAAGGCTACTCCGGCCCGCGGGCCCTACGGCCTCATAGCCCCGCGGGCGGGCGGGGACCGGCGCGGAGCCTCGGCGGCGGCACCGGCGCGCACAGCGCATGCGCAGCGAGGGCACGCCGGAAAGCGCGGCCCAGCCCCGCAGACTACGAGTCCCAGGGAGCACCGCAGGGGCGAGGCCGAGCCCCCACAGGGGCGGCATGGGAATCTGCGTCGGGCGCGCTCGGTGGGCGGCTCGGTTAGAACAACGTGAGAGTGAACGGTACCCGAACCAAAATGAAAAACAAACATTAAATGCTACATGCATTGTAATTTGAGGTAATATTTGGGCCCTGACATTCCTTATTTGGGTTATTCCATAACCTAAACGAAGCTGTTCTATTGGGTCAGTTCCTGTACTGCAAGATGCAGCGTCAGAAATTCAGCTGCTGACATTCCCCTTGCTGAGGTTTATCCAGTAAGGATTTTCAATCGGCTTAAAAATTAAGGAAGAACAAAGAGAAGGGGACCCTTGACTGTCTTGACCTAGTTTGGGATTTTTTTTTTTTTCTTTTTTTGCTTTAGCCAGAGAAATAAACTAAGTCTATATAAAAGCGGAAGTTTGTCAGCCTGTATCAAAAATGCACCGAGTTTAAAATCCCGCCCTCGGTTATATTTTGGTATAGGTAAAGGCTTGGTCAGCAAAGAAACACCTGCACCGCAGCCGAGAGGGGCCCGGACCCGCAGTGCTGCTTCAGGAGGCCCTCGGTCACAGCAGAGGTCGTGAAACAACTTTCAGGGGCAGAGGCACAGCCCAGAGCCGCCCGCGCTGCCCGCTCCGCAGGCTGCGGCAGAGCTCAGGCAGGCAGGAGCGCGCAGCGGGAGCCGCCCCCGGTCCCCTGCAGCCCCCGTGCAGCCGCAGCGGGACCCGAATGCCGGCAACGCGGCGGAGGCGCCGGCGCCCGTCACGGCCGCCCCGCGGCAGCGGCAGCGCGGCGCTGGTAAACAACGGCGGCGTGCGGCGGGTCAGGCGCGGGGCGGGGAGCGAGGGGCGGGCGGGCAGCGCGGTCCTGCCGCGGAGGCCGGGCTCGCTGGCAGGTGCTCCGCGCCGACGTCCCAACGCGCCTGCGGGCTCCTTCCGCAAAGTTTGCGGGCGGGAGGAGGAGGGAGCCGCGGCGGGACTGCAGTGGCCGGGCTGGAGATGCCGCTGAGCAGCCTCCTGCCAGCGGCGGGGCTGCGGCAGCGCCGCTGAACCCGCGCTGGCCGCCCGCTGGGGCGCTTCTTCCTCCTCTTCAGAGACTGAAGGGACCGAGCCGGCTGCTCCGCGCCTCTGCGGGGCTCGCCTCTTCCCGGGGTCCGAATCCGGCTCCTCGGGGATTCTGCCCTTTGCTGCCACCAGGGCTGCGGCGTGCAGTCCTGCCCCGCTCTCAGCTCCGCCGCTGCCGTCCGCCGCCCCGGGCCGGCCGGGCGGGTCGGTGCCCGCTGCCCCCGCAGCCCCCACGGCTGCATGACCGCCGCGGTCTCCGCACGTCTGGATTCGGTGGAGTCCTGGGCCTTCCATGCGCTGCTGGTGCTGCCCTATATGTTTTACGTGGGCTTGTTCTTTGTCAACGTGCTGATCCTGTACTATGCCTTCCTGATGGAGTACATCGTCCTCAATGTGGGCATCGTTTTCCTGCCCGAGGATATGGACCAGGCTCTGGTGGATCTGGGGATGCTCTCCGACCCTGGCTCCGTGCTCTACGAGACGGACAGCGAGCTGGATGTGTTTGACGGGTACTTGGAGTGACGCCCCAGGGCGCTCCGAAGCGACGGAGCTCCGCCGCCGCCTGGCCCGGGGCAGGGGCCCGGCGTGCCCGCATGGCCGCAGTTCGGGGACCGCCGCGGCCCCGGGGTGCCCTCGCTGCGCCGCTCCTTGTGCGCAACATCTTCACTTCCAAATGACACCCACCTCGCCGGTGCCGGGGCCAGAGGGGCAGCCGGGACCCGCTGCCGCCCGGCAGGCCCGCGGAGACGCAGAGGGCTCGCAAGGGAAGTGAGTAATTTCTTGCGGTCCGGCCGGGCACGGCGCTGCCGGGGCAGCGGGCACAGCGCCGGGGACACGCTCCGCCGCAGCTCCCGGCACGGGCGAGCGCTGCGGCCGAAGGGCCGGGGCCGCCCCTGGCGCTTCCCCGCCCGGCAGCGCCCGGGGGCCGGCGGGGACAGCGACCCTCGC
Source organism: Sialia sialis (assembly GCA_009812075.1). NCBI lineage: Eukaryota > Metazoa > Chordata > Aves > Passeriformes > Turdidae > Sialia > Sialia sialis. Next base: position 10,287,285 of record VRYO01002014.1, read on the forward strand.
CCCCGGGACTCATCCTCCGAGCGGCTGTGCTGCTGGGGGCTGCCTGTACAGCCGAGCGGCAACTTTGCTGATCCGGTCCTGAAAGCAGCCCTGAATCGAAACGAGCATCCCGGTTAATATTGATTACAATTCAGAGACCTTCCTCGAGCCAAACAGACCTCTTAGTTTGCTGCCCTTTAACACCGCTCTCTTGGATAATGACAAACTACCCAGCTTACCGTTCCTCCCATTTTAATTGTAGCACCAGGGTGCTTGATCAGTTTTTGGGGTTTTATTGTAGTTTTGAGTGATTCTAAAACTCTGGAAATGTAAGGAATTAGCATTTTAAAACACTCAAATGCATTTGGGAAGAAAAATCACTATTTCTAGCTAGGACATTCTGTGCCAAATGTATGTTAATGAAAACATTCACAGTTTAAATTAAAATGTGTTAGCAAATCTGCCGGCAGATTTTTTTAGCAAAATATTGTCTGTAAATCTGAAAACCAGTTCAGGATATCTTTATTTTTCTATTTGAAATGACGGAAATAGGATATTCAGTTATAAGATTACAAGTATAAACTCAGTGACCACACTATACAAATACCAGTTAATATCAAACTATTTTAAGCAGTCTTTTAATTTAACAAACACAAACAAACCTTTCCTGTAGTTCTGTCCTTCATATAGGTTTAAATTATGTCCTGAATATTTCTAGTCAATTCTGTGTTAAGCAGTATTAGCTGATTTTGGCCAATAGTTTAGAAGGAAAAATTGGACATTTTTGGTGTTGGAGTAACATGGATTGAACAAATACAGCTGAACAAGGCTTGGCCAAAGGCATGTGGGAGCCTAACAAGGGAATGAACAGATTTTGTTGCTACTGAAGAAATCTCACTGCATATAGTCACTGCAAATGGAAGTGTCTATGCCAACATTTGGTGGCCCATCTCAAGCAACTGGATTAGAATCAATTCTGCTAGAATAGAATGTGTGGGGCAGAACAATCCTCCCCACAAAACACCACTGACCACTTTTGTGGTTGTCTCCGTTGTTTAAGTTGGACAAATAATACACATGCTCTGTATTCCAGGAAAGAAATTCCTAAAAATTAATGGTAATTTAAGCCAAGTCTTTGGTGCTAAAACCCATATCCATTTTCTTCCCCAAAAGATCTTTCCCCAAGATCCAAATCTTAGTGCTCCATGTGCTCCAATGCAATTTAGTAGAGGGATTAAAAATACTTTTTAAAAATCACTTTTTTCCTGTCTAGAATGTGTCTTGATGAGTTGTTTCTAGTTTTCAGGAAGAAACAATTTTCCTCAGTGGGTTTTTCCTACTATACGAATACATAATTTGATATAAGCACAATTCTGTTCAGTGTAGATGAATGGAATTCTTAAAATTTTCCTTTGTATTAATAAGATAAGCAGCTCTGGAAACTTCTTGATATAAACCCCTCCATGTGCAGAAATCAAAATGCAGAGGTTTTCTCAGAGCTCAGAAGTAAGGCTTAGTCTATAGCCACCAAGAGCTAATGGAGTTCTGCACAGGTACCAGCTCCAGCCTTGATCTGTTATTTGAAAGCTGTCATGGTAGATGGTGGTTTCCATTGAGAATCAAATCACAAATCCCAAAAGTTAGATCAGTCCTTAGGCAGCAAAAAATTGACTGTGTTTCATGTATTTATGTATGAAATTATACTTATAGACATAGCAGCCAGGCCCACAAACTGCATAATTATTTAGCTACCAGGCAAACACACAGTGTTATCCTTGTGATGAGGGATTTGGGTTAATATCCTGGTTACAGGTTTCTTCACTGTTCTGTGCCATTCCTCCTCACAGTTCTGCACTAGCAAAGCAGGCAGAAGAGGGCCCTAATTTGGAGCTGTGTTTTCTGCTTTGGGAGCAGCAGTAAGGGCCTGAAAGGGAAGATTTAAATTCTTGTGGTGCCTTGCCTGCAGTGACCCGAGTTCCCTGTGAATGTTAACCCATGCTCTCCTGGCCTGGGAAGGTTTCCCACCTGCCCTGTTCCCTTGCACCCAGAAGTGCTGAGGATTCACAAGACACTGCAGGAAGAATGGGTCTGTTTTGCCAGCAGTGACGAAAAATATGTAGGCCTACTCTTTGCATTAAAGAGCAGGGTTCTTCATGTGACTCACTAGTGATTTCTGAGAACAACCAAAGAGCTATGATTAGCCTGAGCTGAAACCTTGCAGCGTCCTCCGTGCCTGGCAGAGCAGTGCTTCACATCCTGGGTGAGTGATGGGTGACAGGAAAACAGAGGGGGCAAATCCCAGGAGCCATTCTGCAGTATGTAGAAAGGCTAATTTAGATGTAAAAATAAAAGAACATGTGGATCAGAACAGCTCTGTGCTCTCTGGCAGCAAACGCCTCACTTGAATAAACTCAATAGAAGCAAAATGATGTCCAAGTTTCTGAGCATAATTGGTGGCAGAGATTGAAAGCAGACAGATAAGTAAGCAGCTGAAAAATGTTTCCTGGCCTATTCAAATGAAGAAATTAATCTGTGTAAACTGAACAGAATTGAGCTCATTCGTGTAATCTACTGTTTTTGTGTGAGTGTGCCAGGTTATTTACTGTACTTGAAGCCCCCTGGAATAAGGTCCTATGACTGTTCTCATACTTTCATAAAATTAGATGTGACTCATCAGAAAGCAGTCCTATCAGAAAAATGGGCAAAAGTAATCAATAATGAAAACTGAATATGAAAGACTGAATTTATGTAATCTTGCAGTGCGTGCTTTACCTGTATTTTTTCATAAGATGAATTATGATTAACATCTTCAGTGAGCAGAATCCAGCACTCAAAAACCTGTGACTCAGCACTTCTAGCGAATGCCAGCATCTAAATTCTGAATAAAAAACCATAGCTTAACTCCCCAGCTCATCAATATAGTGCCAGTTAGAACTGCAGGCTCAGTGTGTTGGAGACAGCCACCGCCTGGGCCTCTGATCTGAAGCAGAGATGTCCTGCAAAGGACAGATGAGAAGAATGATGTCACTTGCACTGTCAGGAGACATTTAGAATCCAATTCCTGATTTCTATTTCTTTCTTTTCAGACTTCAAATATTAAAAATAATGAGCAGAGTAGTTTCTTACTTAATTTACCTTGCCATTTTTCACTATTTTTCCCCTTTTTGTAGAGATAACCAAGGTGATTTGTTGATACACATCCATGATGCAGATCAGTTGGCTGTTCTATGAGTTACAGTAGCAACAGGATTGAGGAATTGCCATGATTTTTAGAATCATGTTTTGAATTTTTAGATGTTATTAAAATTAATAGAAGTCCAGTGCTCAGACTCACCTGACAGCTCTGCTTTAAAGAAACTTTTACTTAACAGGAATTCCATTCTAGATGGAAGAAAGACAAAATCATGGTTAACTGTTCAGCTGTCCATACAGACTCATTAACCACAGCCATGGACAGTTCTAAGTGATTTTCTACCAAATGCATTTATTTATAGAATGTCAAGGGAGTAAGCAGATTTTTCTGAAAGTTTTCCAAATTGTGCTGTTAATAATGTGAATTACCATGAGGCACAGGAATTAGAGAGACATTGAAGTTTTGACAGACATAGCTCAGACCTGAGTATTGCATGTGTTAAAAGCCTCAGCCACAAGTAACTTGAAAGAATATTTTTTTAAAAGTCTGTGGTTCTTTCCTATAAAAATCAAGCTTTCTGTAATAAACTTGCTTCAATAGGTGTCTGCCGTGAAGTCCCAGGACAGAAAGTTTTCTAGGGTCAGGGAAAGGGGCGAGGAGGAAATTAGATTCCTTACAGCTAGGTATGGCTAGAAGGGAGGGAGATCAGACCATTGGGTATTACAGGGGCTAAGGAATGTACTATTTTCAATACATCTCAGTGAATTACAACAGGTGTCGATAGCCAATTAACACTTTTAAGTTGTCAAAGGAATTAAGAAATTAATCCAATTCAATTCTTCATGTTTGTTTCCTCTGGAGGAGGAACTATAGTTCAGGTAATAACTATTAATCCTAAAATAGAAGAAAAGAATAATTTGTTTAGAGACATTTAGTCTCTAACTCTTTGTCCCTTCATAATGGTTCTAGCTTATAAGGAGTACAACTATCCCAAAAGATTAAATATGCACAAGTTGTTAAATCTTTCCAGTTATTCAGGGAAACTGTCAGACTGTCTTTCTTTTTGCAGTTGAATTTTATTACTTTGGTTACAGATTTGGAAAGAAAGATTGCTGAATAGTTTGAATGATGTCCTCTGAAGACACAAGCACATGTCTAATATATGTGGTAAAAAGGGCAAAGACAAATAGGAGCCATATATGGGAAATAATGATATAATGGAAAATGATGGATTGCTAGGGAAACTCCAGGTCAGTCCACAGACTTAAGGCTAAATACTCTTTGCAGGGCCAGAAAGAAAGGTGCAATGGTGGCTCAGGCAGTAGAGCCAAATAGGCCACAAGAGCTGAAACACTACTGCAGAAAGTGAGGAAACAGCAAGCAGTGTCAGGGTGTGAAACAGAGCCACACCATGTGTCCTTTGCTCCAGCTGCATCGTGAGGAACAATACCTTCAAAGGCAGATTAACAAAGATACTGTGACTGAGCTGTTGATGCTAGAGTCATACTACAGCCATACTGTTCAGTGCTTGCAGCTATGTTCTAGGCTATTGAAAGTTCTAGTCCTGAGATTTAAAAACTATTTTAAAATATTTTCTACCTCTTAATTTTCTAGTTTTCTGAAATTTTGGAAGTTTTTCTGTTAAAAAATATGTTTTCTTAAATTTGAGGGACAGATTTCTAATCTGAAAATTAGAAAGGCAGGGGTGAATATCCTGGCCAATTGTATAATTTACACCCCATTTAATATCTGCCGCAACAAATTTCAGTCTTGGACTAGCAGCCATACAGCAGAGTTTGGAACTACCATTAGGCACTTTACACTTTGCTTTAGAGGCCCAATACATTATGCTGTGCTATTTTAAAGTCAGCCTAGAATCTGATCTACAGTGCAGAATACTGACATCTGCACTGAACTATCTGCTGTAGATGTTTTCAGTTCCACTTGGAAAGAAATCAGATAAACATGAAATGAGCAACCTGGTAGAGCTGCTGTTCCCTCTTTTCATGTTCTCATTTTAAGAGAGAGGATTTTGAGCAGATGTGTTCTGTTAGCAGGTACTGTAGCTGACAGATATTTGACAGAAATGCCTCACTGGACACAAAGTGCTTCTTGTTTGTGACCTAGAATCTGCAGTAAGTGGCACACAGGAACATGGGAAGTGTTTTGATGAGTCAGACCACGATCTCACAGCCCTGTGTTTCACCTCTGGGAGAGCTCATGTCCCTGACCAAAATCTGCAGGCTGCTCACTGTGCTTTCTCAAATCCACAAGGCACAATGTAGGATGTTAGAAGGCACATTGCTGCCCAGCCCTTTAGCAAATGTTTTCCAAACCTGCCACCCTTTGCCCACTCTGTGTTATGAAATCCCTCTGGATTTCCCTCCTATTAGTACATGATCTGAATACTTGAAAGAGCTTATTTTTTGCAATCTTGAAGATTTCTCTAATCATCCTCCTCTTAGAGTCGGTAATGGTGATGAATAAAAATTGGTCCCCGGTATACTCTGCTACTGAATTCTTTCCTACCAAGCTTTATTATTTGCTTTCAATCCTTTAATCTGCTTTCAATCCATAAAAGAGCCTTTTCCCCAGTCTTGTGGCAACCTATTTGCCTTTGTTAATGACACTATTGCTCTGTCCAAGCTCATGCAGAACGTGTGACCATCAGGTTTCATTCTTCATTCAGAGCCCTAAAGGGGAAGAGGGAGGAGCTGTCCATTCAGACTTGCTGCACACTACACAGAAAAGCCCCAGCTGCAGGCAGCCAGGGGACCTGCTCATGATCTTCTGTACCTTAACTGCTCCTCAACACAGACTCATTTCCAGTCATCCCCTCGCAGAGCTGCACCATTCTACACTATGCTAATTAGTCATCTGTAAAATCACAGGACCAGATGAATACTGTCACTAGTGCCCAGCCCCTTTGTAATCCACAGCTCTGCTTCTACTTAAGGAATCTTCTCAGCCTTGTATTTACCCCTGGTGATTGTAAAAAATGACCTCCTAATAGCAATGGGATACTTTGACTCAGTAGATTAACTGGGGGAAAAGCAATATAACAGTAATTTATTCTTGGTAGTAAGACCAAGAAGTTACCCCAAAATGTTACTTAGCTCTGTAACTACTTAGCAGTGGACCCAAAATAGTTGGAACAATGTGAGTCTAAAGTAGAAGAGAAAGTTACCAAAATCAGAGACTACATCAAATGTAGGCAACACTTAATTAACACAACGATCCAAAAAGTAAAAACATTCTAATGAAGAGTATCTAGTCAAAAGGTTGTAGCCAGTTCAAACATCAGTTTTAATTAATAGTGTAATCATATCAAATCTGGATAAAATAGGTTATCCCACTGTATGCCACAGCTGTTTTTACTCTTAAGAACATCCTCTAGTAACTTTTGTTATGCACTGTGGTTTACGGCTTACTTTCACACCCCTCAAACTGGTGACTTCATGGCTCTGTTAAAATTCCTAAGGACTGGTGTTCTCTGACATCAACAGAAACTGTGACATTGAATTCTCTGAAAGGTTGTGCAGTTCTTTACTTCTCAAAGAATTATTACCCATAGTCACAAAAGAGTTTGATTTTTAATTTTTTTTTCTAAAAAGTCAACAACATGGTGCTGTATGTCACATAGTGACTTTTCTGTTCATTTTAGGTATGGAGAATTATTCTGCATTTATGTTTTTTCTTTTAAACAGATTCATTAAACACCTGGAATGGATTATGACCAGGCTAATGGATCAAGTCCTGGAAAGAAACTATACTCTGAAATGTAGAGATGAAAATAAGGACAAGAGAACAAGAAGAAGAGTTGTCATCAGACCTTGTCAGTTGTGACTTCTCTTCATGATCCTTGCCTCTTGTGTGTGCACTTACTGCAGTGATTCATGCACCATGCTGGGCTTCCATGGGTAATTCTGGGATGGACTATATGAAGAAATAAGATAAGATTATAACAGAAAATCAAGATATTACCCAGATTTGATAAACTTTTGGATGAATTCCATGTCACCCAAATGGACACACCCTACATATAGCTTAAGCCAATTTTACAATCACACGTTGAAAATTCTACCAGCCAGTAGTTCAAAGGCAGTGCTTTCTCAGGGGAAAATATGCAGGAGTGATTGAAGGAGGTTCTGTTCAGGGAGTATAACAGCAAGAAATGTGCTAGCAAGATATTTTATTTAAAATGAGAGTTTTGAAATAGATCAGAGAGTGAATTTTATATGTCAGGTGGATTCATTATTTAACACAGGATCCTTCACAGATTGTTTAAGCTCACGTTCCTATGTACAGATGTGAAAGCAATACAATAAAGACTGACCTTTTCCATGAAAAATTAAGCAGTTGTGTAGGAGTTGTTCTTCTTCAGAAAAGAAAATAATTGAAATATGCTTTCAAAGAAATTCCAGTTTTCCTGCAGGTACCTGCAAATAGTTCCAGATTGCTGACATGGCCAGCAGGTAGGAAATCCTTCTCATGAACAGCTGCTTAAAAAATCAGACTTGAACTGAAACATCAGTGTGGGGGATGGGGGGTAGCCCTCATGTTATTAGGACAGGCATTGGAACTGGTTTTGTTTTATTGTTATTATGCTTTTTAGAAAAGTCTGATTTTTGTAACTGTGCAATTTTTAAACTGAGTCGATGTATCAAGAACATTTTGTATAAAGCAGAAATGAAAACAATTCTGCTGACACTCTCTGCATGATGTCTGTCCTCTGCAGTCTGTCTGCCATCTGCTCCCAGCGTGGGCTCCCTGCTGCAGACAGATGGTGTCAGGAGTCTCTTTTCAGCCCGTATGAGGGAACAAGAGGGTGATGGTTTACATCCCCCATGAAACAATGACAAACTTGTGTATCCTGATACTCCCAGTGTGGTGCATTCAAATAACACATTTTAGTTCCTAGGCAGTAGAAATTAGCTCCCAGTTCCCAAAATTCTGTGCTCCAAATGCAATTTTCAGCCACTCCTGCAAGAGGGGAAGCACTGACACCGAACCAAGTAGCATTTCTCGAAGACAGGTTTCATCAGGTGCAGTTCAGGACATTGAAACACTGACAAGTGTTTTGTAGATAGGTTTCATCAGGTGCAGTTCAGGACCTTGAAACACTGACAAGTGTTTTGTTCCACACAATCCCTGGAGAGCAATTCAGGAATGAAGTCACTTAGGAAACAAATTGTAACACATAAATATACATTTAGGGAAGACAAGTCCCTGTTCAGATACCTACAGAAAGAATAACCAAATTTAAAAATTTGTCAAGCTTGTGTTCATGTGCCCATTTGGTATTAATACGGTAAAGGTGAATTTTGCTACTGCAGGGGGAATTCCTGCTGCCTCTATAATTATTAATTCATAGTGTTCACACACATGGCTTCACTGGTTTTTCAGGGTCCCACATAAACCTTTTTAAGAACATGGTTCAGTTTGGCGCTATTGGTACTTACTGCAGTACCTAGTAGTTTGTAATAAATTCTCTGCACTGGGTTTGTGCCACATGTGCACAATAAAACAATACAAATACAATAAAACAATACAATACAAATTTCCATGAGTCAGTCATTTTGGAGATTCTAAATCTTAGATCAAGATTTCTGATTTCTCAGAACAGCTCAGCTTCATGCATTTAAAGGTGAGGAGAGTGTTACAGGCTCTGACTAGCATGATAACACAATCCTTGATATTTTAGCATGGCTTCTTTGATGACAAAAAGAGATGGACATAAAGAGACCAGCACTTTCATCATTCTAAAAGATTTTTTTAGAAAAGAGTTGATCTTCCTAGAGGCTTCTTAGAGGGTAGCCAGTGAATTCAGTTTCTATACACAAGGCACTTATTCAATAAAAGCATTTTGGATGAGCTTAGTGCCATAAGAATATCCAGACTTTGAACCCAGATTAGCTTTAGAACTTATAACTGCAAAGATCTAGAAAAGATGAAAACATCTTTTTGCTTTGATTAGCAGGCAGCCTCAGTCAGCACATTTGTATCTTCTGATTCTGAATTTATAGTCTGTCAGTTGACATTGCAATAACTTGTTCCTGTTAAGAAATTATTATTTCTCAATTTCCAGCCCACTGAACTGTTCAGTGCCAGCAGGACCATCCTGTCTCCCTCACACACAGTGGTTTCCATTAAGCTGCAATATGAAGCCCCAAACCTGTTACTGTGGCAGAAGCCAGCAGTTGCTGTGTGGTTTCACAGGGTTTCCAAGAGAAAAATCAAAATAATTTTCAATGGGTGCTACAAAGTACTGTTAAACAAAATACTTACTTTTATTATACTTTAAAAAAGATTTGTAAAAACAACCAAAACACTATATCAAAATTTACAATCTGTACATTATAAACACATCTTCCACAGCAGTACACCCAACATGATTTTAGCAGTCCAGACAGCGTTCTGTAACAGCTGCCTGTGGAATATTGAACACATTCTTAAACTCAGTCATAGTAAAGTGCAGCTGCAGAATATATCCCTAAAGGGGGCATTTGTCATCCAAAGCTTAGTTAGGAGAAGCCAAGACAAGGGCTCACCATGGATGTGCATGGCTGGAGTGCCACAGGCTGATGGGAATATCACATCAGATTTGCCTTAAACTGCCTCCCATTCAAGCAGCTCAAAGAGGAGAGGATAGATAAGAGTTTTTATCCATGGCTCTGGCTAGTTTGGCTAGAGAGAAGAACCATGCAGGTAGTTAGGAAAGATACCACATTCTAATTACAATCGTGTTCTCCACAGAGTTCTTCCACCTTGCTCTCTGTTCCTTCACATATTATGTCTGATTCCCTGCTCTGAGAAACAACGGACTTTCCTTCCTCCCTTCTTTCTTTAATTTGTCCACTCTCTTGCATTCGTCCACATCCCTGCTGTGAAGACTGTGCAGACATTGAAACATAAGCAGAGGAGTAGAACTTGCTGGAAAGAAAATTAACGTTGTGGTTTTGAACTATTTAAATCTGGGAATTTTTAAAGACCAAGAAGCAGAATATTTGAGAGGTTAGTTGAGAGATTTTAGTTTGCACAGATCCTTGGTCAGTATTGTCAGTGCTTCCTAGCAGAAGAGACATCAAAGAAGTTGTTGAACTAAGGCTGAGCTAACTGTGAAGTAAAGACTTCCCAATTTGTAGCATTTTGAGCATTCCTATATTTTTTCATCCCTTTTTCTTGTTCTGTCTGAGACTGTATTTGGATAGGAAGCCAGTGCTCCTGACCTGACAATTGCCTCTGCACAATTTTAAGTTCTCTTCATGTTCACAGAGCAGAAATAAAAGAATAAAAGAGACAATTGCTTTGCTGTTGCAGTCAGCAGGATGAATATTTGGCCCACATATGACTGAGACCAGCAGCATAGACATGATAGTGCTTTGAAATGTGCTTTTGTCTGATTGCCTGGTTATTCATAACTCTGTACCAGAAGGCCACATAAACCATACAAAGTAGTGATATCACTGTCAAGTATAAAATTGGTGCTTGTAAACATTTATGCTGCTAGCTGCATTTAAGAAATTAAGTACCAATCCAGATATATGAATTTAAAGTTCTCATTTGAGACAAAGTAAAATCCTTCAAAGATTATTTGAGGATTTGTGTGCAATAAACTCACTATTTTTATCCATTTGGATTTTTGCAATAATGTTAGAAAAATCCTTCATAGTTTTTCACTTTCAATTTTTTTCTTGTCATTACTTCTTATTTTTTTCCCAATCTTTTTGAAGGATTCTGTAACAAGTCATAGATATGCTTCTATCCCTTAAGGCAGCACTGATTACTAGTGAAGAAAACAGCAACTTCTGGATTCTTGTGGATAATCTTATAATATCACAACATTTTCTAAGGCTGATGGCTCTTTTTAATGCTACTCACCCTAATGCTTCCAATCAGTCCATACTGACAGGTGAAACCTGTCACTTTTAGCTTTGAAAGTCCAAAATCATAAGACCAAATTGGATGGCAGTTACCACTGGCACCATGAAACAAACAATCAGATTTGATCTGTCAGTGCTTCAGATGTTGCAGATTGAGCAGCTTTCAGTTTGCTCTTCCATGACTTGATGATGGAATTTTATATTCACAATATCCTGGTGGTTCCTGGTCTCCTTTAATGGTGGTCACAGTATCCAGATGCTCTTTTATCTTTGAAACTTGATGTTGCTTAACTATTTTACCACTTAAGTAGAAATACAGTTGTGTCTTTGAATAGTCTCTATCATTCAACCAATTTAAGTATTGCTTAGAAACTGAAATGTGACTCTTTTTTGCAACAAACATAAAAATACCAATTCATAAAGCAGCAAGAAGACAGGAAAGCAGAGAGGACACCCTCCCCTCTTCTTTATGACACCTGTGAATTAATGAAAACAGAACATTAGATGTACACCAATCAGATTAACCACCAAAATCATAGATTTGATGAGCTCTGTGAACAGACAACAGTGACTGGTGGATGCTGAATGTTTCCAGGTTGGGAGACAGGATCCAGACTTCCTGCTGCTATTTAATCAGAGCTAATGCAGGTTTCCTCACAGTGCAAGTATCCCTAGTCTCTTGCAGGGTTGCTCAACAGGACAAAGATTTAATTGACTATAGGTGAGTGAGGAGCACCACCATTTTCACTGCTGCTGTATAAATCTGGTCTGTGAAGCTTCTGTGGCACCTGAACCTTCCACAACCTGTAGCCAGGTCAGTGCCATACAAACAGCCCAGTCCACATCTGGTGATTACTGCACTGAGAGCAGGAGTTGTGCAAAAGCTTGGCTCACTGCATGGTCCAGGGAGCCACTGGCAGCTGCAGCCATTCCATGGCCAGGCCCATTCAAAGCATGTCTCATGCAGCTGGTGATCACACTGCAATTTGGTTCCTGGCCATCTAAAGAAAGATGGAGCACTTCTGATATCTGGCTTGACTGTGGCATCTCATTCTTCTCTGGGATCATTTAACTGATGCAATATGCATGTTTTTGTTTCAGGAGCAAGAGGAAGCATATGGCAGAAAACGGAAACAGAAATCCTTCACAAACCCCTAAATTTCCCATGCTGGCTGCAGCTCCTTCAGCCCAGGACCATCAGGGCAGTCAGATCCTGGTAATCATCGACAAACATTAAATTCTTCCCAATGTGATTACTTGAAGGATCCTTAAAACTGTGCAGGCAGGATCAATGAAGTAAAAGTGTCAGTGGCTAAACCACACAATGACACTGAGAACAAGGGACGGAGGAGGGAGTGTTTTGCTCTGAGTACAGTACAGGTACAGCTGCATAGTCAGACAAGCAGCTGAGGATTTGTATTCAACAAAGGAAAAGTGAAAGGACCTAGTAAAAATTAACACAGAACAACCTCTGAGGAGTACAGAACTCATCTATTAAACATGAGAAATTCACAGAGTTTTAGTTTTCTGCAGCAGAAAAGAGAAGGTAAGAAGGGCAGCTGCCAGTCACTGAACTGGGCTGGGAGTCCATTTTTCTTAATGAAGCACTTGCAGTCTGCTAGTGCAGGTGCCAGGGAGGTGGGGGATGCAAGGTGAGTGCAGGGAAAGGGGGCCTGATATGACATTGATCTGTGCCACTCTTGGGCACCATCTCCAGTCTTGCCCATGGACACGTGGATGCTGTTACTGTGGCTGCTGCTAGTGAGCCTGAAATCAAGAGCTCCCACAGAAACAAACCCCATCGTCTCAGGGAGTCAAGGCTTGTTACCTTATGGAATCCTCTGAACCTATACACTGATCCTGGAGTCCAGCTGCTGAAGGTGCTCAAGAACTCCATAGGGAATGGTGGGATTCCACATTCTGTAAGGGCAAATTCAGAGAGGAAAGAGATTTTAAGAAGTATAATTTGTTCCACCTTCTTTTGGTGTGTTTGATATGTTTGTGGCTTTTTTTGCTTGCTATTGCTGTTGTTTTCTTACTTTTTTTTTAATGTTGTCTTTCCCTTTGACTATCATACTATAAAAGTAGGTAAGCTATGGAGCAAAGGAAAATGCATTTTGATTTAGAAAAAAACAGTTCAGTACTCCATAATCTTGTTGACTCTGGTTATAGGACACAACTGCACTCCTGTCTCTATAACTGTTTTCTAACCTTCCATCAAATTCCCCTCCTCTGAATGTGTACTGTTAGCTTCAGTCTATTTAATCTCTAATGATGGCTGCTCATTGTTTATCCCTCAAACACAAGTGGTGCAGCACAAAGTAGGTTCTCTGGGAGGGTAGAAGATTAACAAAGGGAGGCTCAGTGGAAACGGTTTGAGGCAAAACAAGCTGGATTGCCTGGGACCTCTGGGAGCTAATGCAGCTCAAACCAGAAACAACATTTTGTAACATCTCTGCTTTGGTATTTTGGTGATGTCTTCTTTTGTGCCTCTTATAAATCTGACAAATACAGAAGGCAGCTTTAGCGTGATCGCTAACCCAGTTTTACAGGATGAAGGTGCAGCAAAGAGCCTGTCAAGAGACTTACAGCAAGTTCTTTATATGGGGACATTTTCGTAGGCTGTCAGTCAGCTGCTGGGCTCCAACACCAGTTATTTTGTTATACTGAACACTAAGGAATAAAAACAGCTATGTTAATCTAAATCAAATAACGGAATAAAACATTTGATTCAAAATAAAAAAATAGTATATAGGTTAATCTGCAGATAGGAAAGAAAGAAAAAGGAAAAAAGCCAAAATAGATTGTAGATTCAAACAACCTGTAATAATACACTCAGAAGGTCAGTTAATTAATCTGATTCCTTTTTCCATGTTCCTGAGGTCATTCTCTGAGCTCCCCCATAAGCCTATTCTCCCATCTTAACACCAATATTTTCTGGTTTATGGTAAACTGTTTCTTAATCCTTTCTAATCACTGATTATCTGGACTCTGCAGAAGCACATTTTCCCAGTGAGATTTCCCCAAAATCATCTCCTCAGTTTCTGTCTCCAATAACACCAAACATTGAACATTTGTATTTTCAGTCTCCAAGGACGTAAGCTTTCCTGGGCCATCTCAAAAGATTTCATACTCACTCTAGCACTCTTAAAGATGTCATTGCAGGAAGAACCTTTGCCAGATTTTCTGCTCCAAAATCACAGATGTTATTATTGTACAAGCTGCAGAAAACCAAACCAGAATAGTCACAATTGAATAATGTAAAATGTACACAGATATTAGATCAAGGGTTTTCAAACATGGTTAGTACATCTTCACTTTCATTTTATCCTTATTTGCAGTTAAAGTTTAAAATACACATTCGTATTTGCTGTATCAAGTAAGGTAAATGGCCACATCCTTCTTCACCTAGCACAGGTACAGCAAAATAGGTCTAGATTCTATTATTCTATGGATAATAAGAACATTTCTGTCTACATATATCAGATTAAAAATCTGCCCAGAAAATGAAGCTCAGAGATTTGGAATACAGCATTCAGACGATTTCCACATCACCGAACTACTCCAGAATTGCACACCAGGGTTTCTTGCATTCCCTGCTTTACTCAGGCCTGTGCCAGATATCCCAGTGCAGTGGGATGGACCCTTGTTCCTGTATCAGCAAACACAGCTTTGGGTTTGTAGCAGATGGTGGCCCTGGGTGCACATCTGTGCAGGGCACAATTAATAAGAGAGTATTATGGACTGGATTTAAACACCAGTCCAGTTCTTGCTATATTCCTGGAAATCCCTCTGTATGGCTGTCATACTTCTCTTCTTTCTGAAGACTTTATGCAAGAATGAAGTCAAAAGCCTGGCTGCTGCACAGTGTTACCTCTTTCTTCCCTGTTCAGGGAAGTTTTTTATAGACACAGCAAGGTATGTTTTCAAAACAACTCAACAGGATACAACTACTTACCTTAGTGTTTTTAAGGAAGACAAGGAAGGAAGAGCTGCAGCAAGGTTCTCCGCACCCAGATCTGTTATTTTATTCTGTGATAAACTGCAGTAAGTGAGATCACTTTGTTAGTTGAGCACATATATTCTAATTTATTACAATATGGGAGAAATTAATTTTAGTTTTAAAAAAATATAATTTGGACAGTCTGTTTAGACCAAATGCAGAGAAAAAGACAAAATAGAGCCCTTGAAGGGAAGTCAGGAAGGATTAATCTATTTGTCTAATGAATGTACCCATTAAGTATCTCCATAGATTCATTGGTCTTCCATGCCCATAGAATACCTTTGCCCATAATTGTTAACACACAGTTCCTTAAGCCTCTAGGTTTAATCTATTTCTTCTCAAAATTTCCCCGAACTGTTAACCTTGCACTTACTTTAATGTTTCCAGTGATGTCAGGGTTGGAAAGACTTCAGACAGACTCTTTGCTCCTTCATCTCCTATGCCATTTTCATTCAGAGCATCGAGGCTGTGTAATGACAAAAAGAGAATTAACTTCCCTTTTAATCTCAATTTTTGTGGTTTATTCACCTCAGAGACCACTCTATCTATCTTGAAAAGCTTCTTCTCTGCAGCAGCCTCAATCAGCATGAAGCATCACACAAATTACAGCTTCTCTAATAAGCAGCTCTCTGCTGCCCAAATTTACAGCCTAAGAATTTTTTTTACTAGTTGAATGTCTTGACCCATTTTCTTTGATATGCAAGATTATAAAATGGTTATGAAATAGCTGTGTTCTAGCTAAGCTGAAATGAGATTTCCTGTGCACACAGAAAGAACTGACAAAATCCAGCAGTCTGTAAATCCTTGCCTAAACCACTCCTTTTCCAGAGAAGGAGTATTAAAAACTAAGTTTTCCTCACATCTAGTCACAATTTCAAATACTGGATCCCCTTCTAATCTGACAGATAATGCTGGAATATACTGGACATATTTTAAAGCTTTATTGTTTTCCTGAAATACCATGAAAAGGCCAGCTACAATACAGACAAATGCCAATGGGCTACATAAGGCCCTCTCAAAACCCAGTAACCTTTCCACAGGTGCCATGCCACAACACTGACTACTGGTGGTACACTTGTTTCTAGTGTACAGCTTCAAACTAAGAGAGAGTTGCTTTGTCATGGATGTTCTGGAGCTCCAGTGAAGACAGAAGTCACTGCAGGCAGTTAATGAGCGGTGGGGCAGGAAGGGGGGAGCACCCAGGGGTCTGTACTGAACCTTTACCCACCCAGGAACACCCCAGGAAGGGACTGAGGGTTCTGAACAATCCAGCACCAGGTGTCTCAAGGGAGGATAGGGAGTGCCAGCTTTTAGGCTGCTGTTACAGTTTGGGAATGTTTCTGCTGCTCAGTTTGGTCATCAAACAAGGAGTCTTGTTGGCAAATAAAATGTTTCTTGGTTGCAAGAGCTCCTTCATCATCAAGGGCTGCTGAAAAGAAATGTTAGCAAAGTTAATCTTTAGCAGAACTCACTCTAAATGCTGAAGTGATGGAAATGCTGCAAGAATTTTCACGAGTTTTAGCAGTCCTTGAAGGCCACATGCTGGACCCAACCTGGAAGAAAATACAGACATGCAGCAGGTTTTTTACACGCTCACAAGCAGCAAAACTTATGAATTTTTAAATTCTTTCCCTGCAACCCCCAATGCAAGTAGTTTACGCTCCTCAGAAGCAGCCATTCCCTACCGCCTGCACCAAGGAATTCTGCTGTGGAGCCTCCAGATGAGGACTAACAAGGCTAAGGTCAGGCAGGACAGAGCTTACACAGCAGCACTGGGACATGCATTTGTCACCTGTTTGTTCTTCTTTGCAAGATTCATCTCATTTGTTTAGATTCTTGTATTTCTGTTCTCTTTTTCAGTTTTTTCACTGTAAGTATAATCTTAAGATGCAATTTATATCTATCTCAGTATAACTGAAAGTAAACCAAAATTACTTTTCCCCCAACTAATAACAGTTCAGTCTAACTTAAGATCAACATTTTACGTCAGCTTAAAGCATAAATTGCATTTTGATATTCATGCTCCAAGCATTTCTCTCTCAGATCCTATTTGGAATTTCTTTGGTATCAGAACAAGTTCAGCTAGTTAAAAGGATTCGAATTATAAACAAAATTTGCATAAAGGGAAATAGGAAGAGGAAAGGAGAAAATAAAATCAGCATTAAATCAGAAATGAGGCCAAGCATAACTATCCCAGGTTGAGTTAGATCTGCAGAGCAGGAAACAGGTGAAGACCTGATGAGAATTCTCTATTGAACTGCTGCAATTTCTGCCCAAACGGATTCACAAGCTATGGCAGGATGTTTTGAGCAATAGAATAGCCTTGGAGGCTGCTTACAATTTGGGTGGAAAAAAGAAGTGTTACTAAAACCTCATTTTTAAAACAGTGTTACCAATCAACCCTCTGTCTTCCAGGAAAAGGGTGCTAAATAATTTATTTGGGAGGCATTTTCCGATATTATCCTCTCATGGCCTTAGCTCTGATAGGGTAGAAAATTACATCAGAAGATTCAGATAGAAAAATTCAGCATTTCTAGTGGGGGAAATATTTTCCAGGTAGTTGGATCACAGTCAAAATATTTTATGCTGTGTGGTACAAGATCAATACCTTGTAGTTCGGAGGTCACTTGTACTAAAACCGAACAAAATTGGTAAAGCCCTGTTGATCTGTACTGCTGCAGGAGCCAGAAATTATGCTTTTTGAGTTTTGGCTGTAAGTTAATAAACCTAGTTCAGAGTAAAGCAAGATAGCAATTAATGGCGTTTACTTAATGCTTTAAGCTGACTGTACATCAGGGCAGTGGCTGTAGCCAACACCATGACTGCTCCCACTCAAACACGAGCATCTCAGTCAGTAGAAGTTTAGCACTTACGCAAATTCCAGTTTTCTGAGGTTCCTGATGGCAGGAATTTCATAGCTGGTGTAACCAGATTCTTCTTGAACACTAAATCACAGTAGAACCAGAGCATTATAAATATTTTACCAACCAAAACAGTGCTTTAAAAATAATTTGTTAGCAAACTATTACAGAAAATAAACCACTGTTGCATTAACTGAAGAACCAGGAAACTTCAGAGTAACTTCTGCTCCAACCTTTCTTTAACTGAGTAATTTCAATCCAATAATTGCTCTTCATAGTGCAATTGTTTGCTCTTTTTCCAATAAAACTTAAAAATACATTTTCCTAAATCAACTATTTTCTGTCATGAAATTATTTTGTCTATATTTTAATCTAAATACTCCACCCATGTTAAAATAGAGTCATCATTAAAATAAACCAACAAAACCCCAAAACTTTATTTTTGCATGGTTTCAATTGCAACCAATCCCCCAGCTACATCAGCAGCAGGGATGGAGCACAGGGTTTCTAGACCATGTAACACAAGTTTTTACCTCCTGAGCTAAAGGACTGACTCAGGCCATTTGGGACCAGTGCAGAACAAGCTTTCATTTATGCCTAGGTGCTACAGGGAGAAAGAATCAGCCCAAGTTATGTAACTGAAATCAATTGGAGGATGGCATACTCTGAGGTTAAAGAGAAGGACAGCTGGCTCTTTCATTGGCAGTTCTGATGACTGCTGTGCATGGTGCTGTCATTGCTCCTCCCTGTCATGACACCACCTCACATGGGGTAGGAGAACCCCCTGAGATGACCCAGGAGCTTGCACTGCCTTAGTTACTTCTCCTCTGGACAAAGAGACAATTCCATTGTCCAGCACTGGTGGCAAAACACCGTTTTCATAAAATCCTGATGAAAGAGGAGTTTTGATCACAAATGATCCTACCAATTCCTCATCTTCTCCTGCATCTCTACAAGGTTGGAAAGGTCATTGATGTCCTTCATTGTCTTTGCCTTAAAGGGATCAAGAACAAATTTCTCTGTGGATGCTTTCAGCAGTTCGTAGTCTTTTGTCTGTTCTAAAGATTTCCAGAGCCCAACTGTGTCACTGAGGGAGGCCCTGTGAAGTGACAAAACATGAAAAATCACCAGATGTGATTGCTGTTGTTGCATGAAATTGTCATCTACACACAGTGCTATGGATGATGCTATGGGGTACAGAGAATGACTAACCTGAATGATGTCACATTCCTTAGGCTGACCAAGGCTTGCAGCCCTCGTATGTCAATGTTGCTGTTTCGCAAATCCAAGGAAAACTCTTTTCTTGACCTTTTCAAAATACAGTGCAGTACATGGACATCAGGTGGTGTAAGAACTATGCCCAGAAAAGACAAGCCTGGCTCGAGTCTTAATGCCACATGCTGCAGAAGATAATTGTGCTGTGTTTCATAAACACAATGTAAAAGCTCCAGCAACCTCTCTGGGCAGAGAGTATTAATCTGCAGCCTTCTAATGTATTTCAAGAGTGTCTTCTGCTTCTTGGTTTGTTGCTTTTCATCCTCATTTGAAAGAGACCAGAAGTAGAGGTTGTCCTGGAGAAACACCAAACCAGCCAAAAATCGAGGCATTAAATCTAACCAGTTATAAGGTTTTTTCTTCTTGGATAGAAAAGACATGTACTTCGTTAGATTTTTATCCTTGAGCTCTTCTGCTAAGAAAAGGTGAAGAGCACACAAGAAATTCTGAATGACAAAATCAGAGAATGTGCTCCCAAATTCCTCTTCTTCATTATCTGAATGTCTGGGGAATGCAAATGGCAGGAAAAACCCATACTTCAGAGCAAACTCTTTAACCTCCTCAGAAGGAATAAGATCACTTTTCACGGCACTTTGGTGCTTTTCTCCAAGACACCATGCTACACGGGCTAGGGTAGCAAGACTCTCTTGATTTTTTGTGGTTGTAACATCTGTTTGCATAAACATTATTTTCTGCTGAAAAAATTTCAGGAAGACTTCAGTAAGAGTTGAAGGAAGACTTTTCTCTCCCATTTCAAGCACTGTCTCACAGAGAAAACAAACAAATCTACACATAACAGGGCTGTAACAATGACTGAACAAATACTCACATTCTTTGATTAATTTCAGTGCACTATCACAGTAGGGTGATTCTTCAAAGTATTTGGTTATGTACAATTCTCTCTGCTGAGGGGAAAATCCTACAATTTCAATAATCTTATCCACTTTGGACATGTACTGGTACAGTTTGTCTTTTGGTCTTGCAGTAAATAATAAAGTACAGCCATTGAGTATCTTTTTTTGGATGAGTCCTGAAAGCAGTTCCTTTATACTGCACAAATCCTTTTCAGGCTGGCTGGCTGAGCAACGAGGAAAATTCTCGTGATCATGCAATCCTTTAAAACCATCAAAAATCAGAAGGACTTTATCAGGATTTTGCAATATATACTCAAAGATCTCTTTGCTTCCCTCTTGAGGTTTTACAAAAAATTCAAGCAGCAGTTCCTTCAGGCTGTATTGCTTCTCAGGCAAGCTTATTTGTGTGCAGTCAAACCAAAATACAAATTCAAACTGAGGAAACTCTCCATTGGACCAGTCCTGGCAGATCTTCTGAACGAGAATGCTTTTGCCCATTCCTGCTTTTCCCAGCACCACAATTACTTTAGTCTCTAAGTCTTTATGCTGTGGGATTTGAAATATTTGGCTTCTATTGATGGCTATCTTTTCCTTCTCTTGCAGGCTGCAGGTTACCAGCTCCTTTTCCATTGCTTTTGCATTATTCTTTCCAGTCTTGGTTTCAGTTTGACTTTGAACAAGTGTCCCATCAATGAACAGGTGATCCAGATTTACTTCCTGCTCCATGGTCACAGATTTGCACGTGTCTCGAAAATAATCCTTAAGTGATGAACAGAAAGTTTCCACTTGCTCTAGAGAAATAAAGAGCACACACAAACTGAAGAAACAAGTTCACAAACTACAACATCATTTCATGTGGTTTAAGTGCCTGATTGCAATATGGTGAAAGCACAGGCATTCCCATAAAGCCCATAGGGCTGGATTTATCTCATGCAACTGCAGCTGAGAAGTGCAGGCACAACACACACTTTCAGATCTATGAACGGAATAATTTCGGAGCTGTCTGTACAGATGATAAAACCACCAAAGTACACTGAGGTGCTAAGTAGGTACTACAATCAGACATCTAAAGGAAGCCAAGCCTAACAACTTGAAACCAGGAATTGTGCTCAGACCCTCAGAACAGCTTCACAAGTTATTGAATGATTCCTACGAGGAGCTTTTCTGTATGGAAAGAAATACAGTCTTTTTCCAAAAAATACTGGAAGGTTTAAGTTCAAAACTTACCTGGTTTTTTGAAGGGTTCTTCAGAAGGAATTATGGAATCTTGAATTTCTTGAAATGTCTCTAAATCTGGAGAAATAAAACAATGTATTTGACCAAGACACCTAGATAATCACTGATTCAGCTTTACTAATTTTAACCGTAAGATTAATGCAAATTTCCAAGTTTATTGTGGCATATATTCAGAGTAAGAGATATTTTGTTAATTTTACAAGGAAAATGAATAAAATTCTCCCACAAGTAGGATTCTGCTGATGTGCACCGTTGGAGGCAGAATGGCATCAAACAAGACCACAGCTGTTCTGACAGGGGTGGGAAGCAGACGTACCATTACCAGGTGACATCCACTTTTCAAATGTCAGTGTTTTGTATAAATTCATGTTCATACACACTGCTTTTTTATGTCTTCAAAAGCAATGGCTTCCTTTTGGTATTCTACACTTTGTAACCAGGCACTAAGGATGAAGTCACATAACCCCACACAGCAGAGATGTGCAAAAAATTACTCAAACCAAAACGGATTAATCTCCCTAAACATGTACAGATGTGTTTCATACCATAATATCATCTTTATCATCTTGACATGAATGTGGTCTAAAATAAATAAAAGTCTTAGAGTCTCAGAGATGTGGAAATTAATTCCTACCCTGCATGCCAGCAACCTTCATAATGGTTTGAGTTCAGAACTGCTTCTAAAAGGGAAGAACTACAGGCTTCCAGTGAGAAAGATATTAAATAAAGAAGGGTTTAGATTTACTGTTTATTTAATTAATTAAGAAAACAGAGAAAACAATCCATAATGAGACATTTAGATGGGAAACAGGTCAAAGCAGGCAGGGGTGAAGAACTTTTAAAAAAGGAAAATAAACTGGCTTGGCATCTTACATGCTAATTTGTCTGCTGCTGCATCTGGAATTCCAGGGCTCATGGCATATGTGTGTTGTGCTGCAGTAAATCAGTTGGAATTATTAGCATTGTTTATTCACATAAGCAGTAAATACAATTATAGAGATTCCCCACACCTAGGGTTATTTGCCTCTTAATCTCTATGTTATACTTTTGCTTTTGGGGCAGTGGAAGCCACCAGAGGGCAACAAATTCCTGCACTGGACACAGGGACCAGAAACAGCACTGATTTCAAACTCTGGGTTCCAACAGCTCTCTGAGGACTGGAAGAAATGTCTCAGGAAAGTCTGTTACTTGAAGTGGGACTGTTAAATCCTGACCAAGGCTCTGATTTCAGTATAATCCTTTCTGTACATTAGGTTTCTGTATTGCTCAGTTAAATAAGTCATCATCATGTTGGTTTTGGGGCTTCCACAGGAGCTGGCTGCAGTCTGCCCGCATTGAGTGTTTAAGATGCTCAGGCCATGCCAGCATCAGATCATCTCCCACTTTCTGAGGGTGCTCCAGCATCCCAGGCTTTGCGTTGTCTTAACTAAACTTGACTTATTCTGGAAACTGGATGTCATAGCAAACCCAGGGAATTGGCTGCTGAATCTGAAGCTCTACAATTCTTATCTGTACAGTTTGGATCAGACTAAGCAGCCAATGATCTATACAAAGAAGGAAATACCATCCATTTTTGGTTTTTTAAGGTCAATATGAGTAAAGCCTGGCAGGGAGAATAGGCTTTGAGTAGAAGCAATATGGTTTCTCTCCCAGTTCAAAGTGCTGTACATATATAAACCCCAATTTTCTACTTACCACATAAATTAACTGGAAAACTTGGAGACATGAATGCTTCAATGGAAGATGTCAGCACTGGCAAGAAATAAAGCATAGTTTTCAGCATGTCATAGCTCACAGTAACTGAATTTAATCAATGCTGCTGTTGGAAGCATTGATTTTTTAGCACTTTATGCCTCTTTATGAGGATAAAAGGCCATTGCTCTTACCTGGATATACTATAACATCAGATGTGCCATTTTCAAGAACCAAGTTAAATATCTGCTCAGGAGGAACTGCCAAGCCTGGATTCTCTTGGTACCCTTTCACACTGACTGGTAGGCACTCTGAGGTCAAAGGTTCTGACAATCCTGAAATGAGTGCAGAATAATTACTCTCTTACTTTCATACGGTTCTGCTTTCTAAAGCTTTGTGAGAGAGAAAAAGCTTTCTAACAGCTACTTATCCTTAGACAAATCTTTCCTGTGGAGAATTCACAGGATCACAAGATCCATAGAACCCACTAAAAAAGAGCTCTTACAAGGTACAATGAGCATGAAACACAAGGGATTACCCAGCTTTTAGCAGCCACTGTTTTCAACGGTCTAAAGACAAAGTCTATTATCATAAGGAAAAGTGCTTAAGGCAAAGTCTGTAAATGTATAGTCAGAGATCAAGAGAAGAGAAAATGTGTAAATAGTAAGTATCTGCTTAAATTTACCTTCCTTGCACTACATTCTTCCACATAACTGCACATCATGCAGGCTGAACAAGCACCCTCCCTCCCAACTCACACTGGGAAAGTTTTTTGATGATTTGGTGCTTGCAATTTAATCAGCCATAGCTCTGAGTTTCTGTAGGTGGGACAGAATTTCTTCAGCTCCTTTATGCTGCTTCAGGTCACATTAAGTACTTCAAGATTTCCAACTTACATACTGTTTTTGGTTCCTTTCCAGCACAGACTTAAGAGTGAAAGGTGTTGAACTGGGCCTTGGTGATTAGCATTTCTCAGTGTACCATGAGCACCCTCTGCTACCCAGCAAGGCCCAGGCCAGGTGCCTCCAGAGCCCATCAGTGGGATTACTGCTCAGTTTTCATGAGCTAAATCACAGCCTAGATTTTCCTCTACTGTTGCAAATGTAATTATCCCTCAGTCTTTTACAAACCTCTGGGTGCAAAAGAAATTGGAACTAAATTAAAGTTTAATAATGAAAATTTTGTGACTTCCTATTCTTAAGACAAGTAAGTAATTACTTACTTAGATTAGATATAGTAAATATAACCTGCACCAATTAAATGAAAGATTCATTCTACTCAATTAAGAGCAATGCCCTTTTAATTTCCCTTGAATATTTTTCGTTCTCTTAGTGAGTACCACAGTTTTAAGGGCTTGACTAAGACAGATGCCACACCTGCATTTTCCTTCCATTGTTCATAGTCAATGACAAGATTTATAAGAGAATGTTCCCATGTGTAAATCAGCCTGTGTACAGGTGCACACCCATAGCTGTACTCTACGTACCAGGAATTAGGAGGCTTCTTTCCAGCCCATGGGCAGCAGGAACAGAAAGGGACATGTGCTGATTAGTAAGGGAGGTGCAGCTGATTGGGAGGCTGTTGAGATGCATAGGAAAGAAACTGCCATTCCCTGCAGACACTGCAGGGTCTTCCACTTTAAAATAAAATGGCAAAAGAAAAGGAGAAAGTTATGTCATTGGCAGAAGTTAAAGGAACCAAAGAAGAAGTCTCAGTAGATATGATAAACCACTTGGTTCTGATCAGTTGTGTTTTGATTTTCCAAAAGCAAAAACAATACACAATAACTTTCTGAAAACTATTTAGGTCTCAAAATCTAAAATGTATTTATTAAAGTCTGTAGTAGCATTAAATCCACTTTTTCTTCTCAGTAGCTCTCTCTTTAAATTTTCTTTTTCTTTATTTTTCCTGGCCTGTCTTATTTCCAGATGTATCCAGATGTAAATGACCCTACACATGGATGATTGATAGAATGAAGACATCACAGTGCCTTACATTGGCTGTACTTATTTTCCAAGCACAGTTTGTTGTCTCAGTATTGTACAAGAACAGACAGGCCCACAAGCAATAAACTGGGAGCCTTGACTCCCTACTTAGACATTACAGTGCTTATAAGGACAAATAGTGTGTGTTAAGTGTTTCTCAAAGAACAGTCACAAATACCAGAGCTTTCAAAGATGCATCTCCTCTGAAGCACATTTTTTCCCTCCAAAAATAGAACAAATGAGGAGAGAGGCTTGTGCATTGTACAATTTCATCTGCTTATCAAAAGATTCCTACAAATCAAGTAAGACACACTTGCTTATTTGAGTTAGTCTGTTACTTTCATTGGTTTTACAACACCCCTATTCTCCGAGTTGATTTTGCTTTTTTCTTCCCTCTCCTGTCTAGCTGCAACAGGTAAGTCTATACTTCATCACTTTCTGTGATCTGAACTCCACAAGAACACTGTAAAACCAGCATGGGTCACAGTCATGGTGCACATGTATGTTCTCTCTGACTTTCATGCAGTCTGTGCCAGGTCCTTACCTGAACTGTGCTGAGGTGCAGTCCCAGATCCCAGCACTCTGGATGGATGTGTAGATTACACACTGGTTTGGCTGCCCTCCCTAACACGTACATGGCCCCTAGGGCCCTCTCCCCTTTAGGAGGCTTGTGAGGTGTGCTGACATACAATGAGTCAGATGTCCATTTGAAACACCACATAAAATAGTCAAAACTGGTTGCTCTCACTTGGATTTTGGAAGAGTGTTTTGATGGTTTATTTCTGCTTGATATGCCCCTTTATGTTACAGTTGGGTAAGAACATTAGCACCAGTTTACACCTAGGGGACAAGTTCCAGCCTGCCTGCTGGCCCCAAGTGTTGTCTTGTTTAACAATGTGCAAAACCTAGAAATTTCCCTTTTTTCTTCAGTTTACAGAACTTTATAGCATGGACTGGGCCAAGAAATCATCTTTTCACAGTTATTATTTTCACTAGGATGTTTCATTGGACTTTCAGATGATGTCACACTTGGAAGAAAGAGGATCAAACTCATGTGGAGTTATGACCTGATGGTAATATGACTCAGGTCACAGCTCTGCATTTCCTTGGTTTGATTCTTTTTGTTCCAAGTGAGACATCTTCCAAAAATCCAATGAAAATAGAGGTGTATGTGATAAAATTTACAGAATTTGGCACTGACCCAGGTCTCCATTATTTTCCTTTCTTCTCTCATGTGGATTTAGAAAAGGTCAACTGTGCCTCTGCTGATGTTAAGCAAGTAATTTTCCTATCATCTGGCAGGAACAAGTACTTTTGAAGCATAAGGATCCAACGTTCTTAGGCTACCATGTAGCTGATTCTAAGTTGCACAGTTTAATAGCTGCAGATTAGAGGATGTGGATTTGTTATATGATAAATTAGTCAGAGCAATCTAAAAGTGAGATTTTTGCAGAAGCATGAAAATGCATGATCAAAATCTCTACATCTATAACAGCAAACTATTCTGGAATTTACAGTGCATAACAGAGGATGAGATTTTGGAACATGAGACAATATATGTTCAATAACCTTTTCCTATTCCTATGACTTACCGATTTTCTTATATTTGGGTTCTGAAGCATCACAGTAACTCTCTGCTGCAGAGCCTAGGAAAGCTGAAAGAAAGCAAAATCATAGTAAGGGGAAGAATTTTGGTAATTTCAAATTTACCCCATGAAACTTTTTTTAACTTTTTCAAGTAGACGGGTGTGTTATCAGTTTCAATTCAGCTATTTCAGAACTGTACAGTTCCACTGTATAAAAATGAATGTGAAAAGCCTCATGTTATTTCACTCTGACTATGAAGTTTTAATTAGACTGCAAATTTTTGTGCCAAAGATTTTGCTGTAGGTCTTACTATTAAAGAGGCAATTCTTCAGCCAATGCTTACTAAGCTATAGATACACTGAAAAAAAAGCCAACGCTGTCATGAGGATGACAAAAATGCAAAGAAATATAACATCTTTAATGTTATGTTACAGGACAATAATTTCTGCGAGCTGTAAATTCTACGCTTGGAAGAGCAGCTTTCAGTTCCGGCCCAGGGGTGTGAACAAAGGCAGAGGAAACACATCTGTTGTCAGTGAAGAACTGCCTGACAAGTGTATAGGGGCTGTGCTAAAGCCAAGGCACTGTAATGAAAGTTTAGCACTCAGGTCCAAAGCTTTTCACTGTTTTACACTTACTTCGTTTAAGACATGTCTGCATCTTTATGTCAGGAAATATTTCAGTGTTTTCAGCAGCAATATCATCCAAAATAAGGTTCCCTCCTAAAAACATGAAAGAAGGTCCAATATCAAACTTTGTTCTCCTAAAATAATTACTGAGAGGAGTAAAAGCAAGAGAAACACCCCAGCAGAGAGCAAAGATGAAATATGCTCCAAATAAAAAACAAAAACCAAATCATGCAATAAAAAATGTATCCAGATCCAGATGATTTAGAAAGCCCTCAGAGCTCTGAATGGAGACTTTGTCACCCTGTGTTAATTTCTGAACTGCAAATTATTAATCTACTGGCAATGGTTAATAAAACATAAGTACTTCTTGATGCTATAATGATGAGCAAAGGATAAAATATTCTACTTGTGTCACAGTGTGATCTTAGTACCACTCAATTTATGTACTAAAGGGATTAGATCCTCTAAGAGACAGAAAAAAGGGTTCTAAAGAGATTTTATATTCTGTGTTACAAGAACTGTGAAGTTATCTGTGAAGTTATCCACACCATACTTTTACGGGAAAATACTTAAGTACTAATATTGTATCCTTTTTTTTTCCAAAACCAATAAAAATATTTCCATTAGGTGCAAAACCCCCAAATTCTAAACACACCAGGGAGCATTTAAAACGCCATGTGAGCTTCCTGCAGCCAGAATTATTCTAGGGAAGGACTAACCTTTGGTAAATTAGTCCAAACTATTTTGCTCAAACATAAAACAGGATATACAGATATTCTATAAACCTTCTTGTTCTACAGATTTCTCAGTATCCACCTATTGATATATCTGTTCCAGAGAAGTAAATAGCTGGATTTGTGCTGTGACCCAAACAATGATTTGGTACGACAAGCCAAGCAATGTCCCACTCAAGGATGGATAAAATAATGATAATGATAATAGCATTGCTGCACTAATCAGGGTGAATAGCAAAGCTTGACATGCTTCCTCAGACAGCTCTGTGCATCCTGGACAGAAATCAGTGTGTGTGAACTGTATTTATACACATGCAAAGTGCTCTGGGGACTCGTGTATCATCTCTGCTGTGCCCAGAGTAATGGGATACTACTTGAGGCTATTAATGCAACGGACAGTGAAGCTGTGCATATTGTATGGCCATGGTGACATGATCAGTACCTGCTCAGGGATAAAACTGCTGTCTTTGAGAAAGGCCTGCAAAAATGCATAAAATCCTCAAGCTTTCCAAGAAAATCCTGAGACACTGTACCCAGGGGGAAAGAAGAAGACTTTCTATACCAGAGGTGTAGAAACTTTACTAGCATTCAAACCAGGGGCATGAAGCACATGTTAGAGAGAATGCTGTCATGGAGAAAATTAGTCTTTGCCATATCAATCTTACCAAAAATGTCTTCGACCTGCTTCTCCTGCTGATCCTTGAGCACATATTCTACTAATTCAGCTAGCAACAAAGGAAAAAAACAAAAAAATGAGGAACACAAGAACGACACAGTAAATGGCACAGCAAACTCTTGTAAGCTTCTCCTCATTAACAGAACTCTACGGTGTAAGTAAAATGGAAGAGTTACATTAAGATTTTCTTGTAACTTGTTGTTCAGGAAATAAAGATCACAAGAAAAGAGAAGTTGTGAAAGGAAGTATTAAGCAGAAGGAGACATTAATAACAACCACCAGCAGTTTCCCCACATTGCACAGGTTCAGGTACAGTAGTTTCACGATTATAAACCGCACCTGAATAGAAGC
>VRYO01002014.1:10317162-10348900 GCA_009812075.1 Sialia sialis
ATTCGTGAAATTACTGTACTCTAAATTACATCTACCATACATGAGGGAAAGGCTATTTGAGTAAATGCCATGGCTTCAGATTGAGAATAGAATTTATAAGAAATAGCTATAGAAAATGATTGTAAAATAATGATTTAAAAAACAAAAATTGCTTTCATACCTATTTTAGCATAAGCATCCGTGGTGTTGGAACAGGGGTAGAACCCATCTCCATTTTCATATGGGAAATCCACATTATTTACCTGTTCATAGTTGTTGGCATCAACTTCAAGATCTAGAGTTAATATGGAATATGCATTGGCTCAATGAATGCAATAACCAAGCAGTAAAAAAGCTAAAATAGCCAGATAGCAGGACACACAGAACAGGCAGATTTGTTACTTCAGCAGAAGGCGTTGGCTTTTCATTGTGTGTTGGCTAAGAAGAAACAGAACTGAACTCTCAGTAATTCACAGTCACCTGGAAATCAGCACTTTTCTTCTGCTGAACTCTGAGACCTCATCTCTCCTAGTAAATAAAATACTTCCTGAATCCATTCTATGACAATCAAGGCCAGACTCATAGAGCCTATTAAACCTTCTTCTCCTTCAGGATACGGTATTATCACCCAGATGCCCTGTTCAGAACAATCTACGTCCATGCTAATCCCCGAATTGCACTGCAAATTGCCTGTGAAGCTGCCAGTTGGCCTTGCCAGGGACCATGCCAACATCTTCCCAGCAGAGATGCCCAGCTTCCAGTAACTGGTGCCATATCCTGATGATGTTTGATTTACCTACATCATCTCAGATATTGCTAAGGCTCAGAAGTATTCCAATGAGTGAAACATCTGTGATAGCACAAGACAGTGCTTGACCCTTAATTCATACTACTTTCAGTTACTGAGCAAGTGAGGCCATGGAGTAAAAAACACTCCTGCAGCTGTTTTTAGCAGTCAGAAGCTGAGAGGGAAAAGCCCAGCCCGGGAAAATGATCAATCATAAAGATGATTCCAGATTCTGGCACTCAGTTCTCCACCGATTTGCTCATGTGCCTACTGGCATTGGTGCCACTCATGAAAGCCACAATGCTTCAAGTTGGTAACATTTCCCACCTATTTGGCACAGAGCTGTGAGACTTCTTATCTGGACTACTCCAGCTCTTCTCCTCTCAGTGCCATTTTCAATCCATGGTCCAGCTCATTTCTTTAAACTAAGTTCAACTAACACTCCATACCACAGATACACTTTCATACTTTTATAATAGAATACTCAGGGAAGGGAGAGCAGAACTGTCCACAACTTCCACACAAAATCAGGAGGACAAAGTTTGAGATCCAAGACAACCTCCCGATCTGATTACCTGTAGGAACTGAAGTGCAAGAAATGATCAACTTTATGTTCTTGCCCTTCTGCTTTCTCATTTGTAACAGAATTATAAAATCACTGTGTCCCAAAAAGCTGGATAGTGGCATCTGGTAATGCAACTCCATGTTTTGGAGCCTTAGGATCTCAGAAGGTAACATAATGCTATTTGCTTATGGACTGTCTTCATCACAAATTCATCTAAAAGTTTCTGTTTTGCAAAACCTTTGGTTTCAAGCCACAGAGGTGTTGACAATTACACTTGGCCAGCTTATGACAGGAATATTTGCAAATAAACTGCTTACAGGAATGATATCCCAATGAAAGACACTGTCATGCCCTGATGAGTGACAGTACAGTGTGTTTTGTTAGACTCACTGAGCAGGGTGCTATAAATATGCACAATTTAGAAACATGACAGTTTCTGAAAACAGTCACTGTATCTACAGACACAGACAAACTTACCACATCCTAACACCAAGTGCTGGTAGATTTTAACTCAGCCACCACAGAAACCTGCCATGAGGTGGCTTTGTAGCTGAGAGGAGGTTGGCAATAAGCTATAACATGAGAATAAACCAGTCAAGTATTTTTTTAGTGTTTTACTAACCTGTAGAGAAGTCACCTTCTTCATCTCCAGATGACTTAGTATCCAAGAAAGTACACAGAGGCAATGGATCAATATCACTGTTCAGTAAATCAAGGTAACCATTTTCAGGCACAAATACTGAATCCATGGCTTGTCTCTGTCTGAAATCAAATTGCACAGCAGTCAGCTATGACACAGCCACAGCTTTTGTCAGTCAAATCCACAGGTCCAGCACTGTGACTCTCTGTTGGCAAGACACAGATCTTGAGACTGGAGAGCTGGCATTTCTTACCAAGACCTGCATTGAATTATAACTCTGAGTTACTTAGAGATCCAGAGGCAGCCTGCAGTGAGACTCACCTTTCTTTGATTTCAGTGAGAGCAGTATCCCAGTCTGACCACCTGGACCAAAAGTGCCAAGTATTAAGTGGCAACCCCGGTATCCTATCAGGGCATAAATGACACACAAATCCAACAGGTATCAAGGAAACTAGAAGGCTGCAGTGAATGTAATGGGAGAATCCAGAAGTTACATTTATTCATAAAGCTTATCTGTTCTTCCAAATCACAGTAAATTCCCTTCTATTTCTTTCCAGTTACTGCAGCAGACACTAGAATCAGTTCAAACATTCCTCCTGGATATTCCACAAGTAGAGAAAAACACTATGTGTTACTTATTCATCACCTTTATCAAATTATTTGAAACCCAAATATGGGCTCTTCAGTGTTTATAGATCACTGGTGTAAATGTGTAAATGCCACCTGAGCTGGTGTTTCAAGTTACTTACTCCAGCATCATACTGAGATACCAGGACAAAAAAAAACAACCAGCAAAATTTTCAGACTCAGTCCTGTTAAAATAGGTGTCCACACTCCACAACCATGGAAAATTTCAGCTTGGCATCAACCACCATATTTGCAATGAAGAATATCTAATAAACAGCTCTCAAGTACTCTGCCCTTAGCAGAAGGCCACTGATGTCCCTGTTTGCATCTATCTCTGTTCCTGAGATGTGCAAACATGGAGCAACTGATGCACCATGAAACCTACCTGGAACATGGGAAAAGAGAAATACACTGAACACAGCAGCTGTAATGAAAAAAGGCAGAGCAGACCTCGTCACACACTACCATGCGCTGCTTTGCTATAAACTCATCTTCATTCCTCTTACCCCTCCATGGGCTTGTGCCTCTGAAAGCTTGGAAATGGATATTTCTGCATTTGCAGCAGAAAATGCCAAAATCTAAAGCCAGAAATTTGAAAAGTAGATGAACATGGTGTGGTTCTATGGGTAGGAATAGCCTGCACTAAGATAGTTCTCCTTTTTCATATTTTATAGCCTTACTACATTACCAAGATTACAAAAATTTGATATCATTGCCTGGCAGCTATTAATGGAAAGCAGAAGTTGAGAAACCTGCCTGAAAATCAAGAATGAGGTTATAAACACATCAGATTAAATTTTTAGTTTGCTACAACACTTTGTTTTGCCCCTTCCATTTTTTTGAATTAACAGAAAATCTAAATAGGGCCTTTCAAGAAGGCCAATTTGCCAGACTGTGAATAAAGCTGTTGAAAAATTACCTCTGAGTCAATAAAATTTTGGGGTTAGAATCAAAGAAATTGGGCAGAAGGCTTAAGGGGAATGCAAGGCAGACAAATCTATCAGTCCAAGTTCAGTGATTGGCAAACTGCTTGGTTACAGCACAAAGAAAAGGGCATATCCTAGGGAGAGACTGAGTTGGTCTACTTGATCTGCATGGAAATACTAAGCTTTAATTAATTTATAGTCATAAGAGCTTTTCTATCTTTAAACTTTTCTTTCTATAGCATTTCTCTGTGGATAAATACATAAGTAATGCAAAAATGTTTAAAGCTACAATGGGCAAGAAGTCGGGAGGGAACCAAGGGAAGGTCTTGGCTTGACTTGTGCCAAGTCTGGCTACAGAGCTTAAAACTAGAATGTAAAAGATGGTATAGTTCAGGTGCACAGGAGTAAAAAATACTCTTCTACCTTAACAAGATGAAGATTGCCAGTCTGTCAAAAATTAAAAACTTGGTTGCTTGCCTTTTTTTGCTTCACCAGTCTGAATAGCCCTCAGCTTACTCTGGATTTTTTTTTCATTGTTTTGGTTTTGACACAAATCCTTGTATAGCTGTCTCTCTATTGACTATACTGGATTTCGGATCATGGGATTTCTTTCTAACCTGAACAAAAAATTTTTTAAATAGCAGCTCTATTTTGCTAAATTAAAGACATGGTCCCACCATGGAAAATACACTGAGAATAAAGAAGCAAGTTTTTGAAAGACGGAAATTTCTACATGGAGAGGAGTCAGAGGCAAGGAAAATTTCACATCAGGAACAGCAAGTGTTTTATTGCATATTGTAACTGAAGCACACAAAATGAAACCAGACCTTTACCAAGCTTGTTTACAGCAGCAACTCCTTCCCCAGAGCTTCCTCTTTTTTTTTTTTTTTTGTCACAGCATCCCAGCAGTCTGGTTTGAAGTGAAGGGTGAATAAGCTTGGTACTGCTCAGCATTTTCTCTGTTGTTTCATATATTATTTTAACTTAGTTTACTGATACTACATTCCCTTTGGGAATGATATTACATTCATATACACAAAATACATGTATTACTGATATTACATTCCCTTTGGGAATGATATTACATTCATATACATAAAATACATGTATTTCTGATACTACATTCTCTTTGAGGTCTCATGGGACCCGATGCTGCCAAATTGGGTATTTGGCAGAGTTTCATGCCAGAAGAATACCATATTTTGTAATGATTTCTGTGTTAGGGCTGTGAAGGCCAGTGCCAGCTCTCAGCAGGAGCAAGGACCTGCAGGACAGGAGCCCCCAGGGCCACCTGCAAGCCTTCCATGCACAACGGGCACCTGCTGGGCAGGGGCAAGACAGGACATACTTCCAAATGTATTTTCATGCCATTCAGAGATTCAATCCTTTGTGGTTTGGACACTGGTTAAGACAAATATTATTCTTTAAATCCTTAAATAACACCTCCTTTCTCCAGCAGCCAGTATGCTCCAGCTGCACAGCCTGTGCAGCCAACATCCTGTGTGTCCTTTGTGCCAGCTCTGCCCTCTGCAGTGACTCTAGACATATTTGACACTGCCAGGTCTCTACTCAGGATGCATTTGGTTCAGCTTTGCATCCTGCATACATGGCATGACAATATGGTTCACCTCCAAGACTCACAGTGCTTTTTTTTCCCATGC
The DNA here is from genome assembly GCA_009812075.1 of Sialia sialis. NCBI lineage: Eukaryota > Metazoa > Chordata > Aves > Passeriformes > Turdidae > Sialia > Sialia sialis. The sequence continues at coordinate 10,322,348 of VRYO01002014.1, forward strand.
TCTTTCAGAATTTAAGTGATATATGAATTAAAAATGCTGGAAAAGTAGCGAAAGAAACAGTGGCCACCACTGTACTAGGACAAAGAAGGAGTAGATGCTCACTTAAATCACACATTAATCATAAGACCTAGGTGGGGCATTTAAAATTTCTAAAGGTGATGGAGGTAATTTTGATTTATCATTTTTCCAAAACAATTTATATTATTTATAAATTGACCCTTATATTTCAAAGGGTCAACATATTAAAGATTCCAGGCAATGGGGTCTGCTGCTAATTGAAATCAAATATTGTCTAAGAGAACAAAGATTGTAAAGGCCAAAACGCAACATTTACTCCAATAGTAATATTAACGAGAGAAGATTTGAGAGCTGTTAGGGGATTTCCTTCTCAAACCTCTATTGACATATGAACTAACAATAAATCTCCCACAAGAGTATAGAGGTTAAGAAAATGAAAATTTGTAAAGTCATTTTAGGAACAGAGGAAATCCCCCTCCAATTTAACTCTTGGACCAGTTTAGGAAGCTGAGGATAATTCAAATAAAAGAGTACTAGTGCCATGCAAATCACACACTTTTTTAACCAGAGGATGACATAACATCCAAATCTTTCACAACATTTCAAGTCATAGAATACAGAAGAATTGAAGAGTGGGACTGATGTGAAGACAGGAAGCTGAAAAATGAAATACAAAGATTGCTGAACAAATGCTATTTTCCTGCAACATCCCAGACCTATTAAGTGGTACACATGAGTTTGAGTGAAACAATCTGACAAAAAAAGGATTATATCAAGCTGTATATAAGGAGTCCAGTGAAACACCAGTACTTTGATTTAAAACAACTTTGATTGAAAAGTTCAATATTGTTACAATTGTCTACAATTATATAGTCTTGTTTTCTTTCACCAACTTTGGAAGGTTTTCTCTCATCTTCTGTGCTCCCCCAAAGGTTATGTCAAGGTGCACAAAGCACTCCCCCAAAGACAGAGCTGTTTCCTGGCTTTTGCTGCAGGCGATGTTTTGGGACAAGCTTCTTTGGGAGGTGGGCAACCCAGCAGTGAGGAAGGATGAAATTCCCTCCACCTTCCAATCACTTACCTTCTTTTCCTCTTCCCAAATAAATGACTAATAATTCCTCTGCTCCACAGGTACCGCAGAGATTTTTTCCTTTTCAAAATGCCCTGATTATTTGTAAAATGCACGTAATGGAGCTCGATTTATATTTACCTTTGAAGGTTTAGTTTGTATTACAGATCTGTGAAAAACTTATACACTGAAAAGCCAGTTTCACTTTTTCTGTTGTATTACCCAGCACAAGCTGAGAGTCTTTATCTTTCTGATGAAATGGTGTTACTTTCCACAGACTTTATAGTCTAAAATGAAAGAAAAACAGAGATGGAGCTGAAAAAGAATCTGATCTATATCCTGCCATGTTATTTTTTATGTCTCAGTTAGAGATGAGTTTAAAGGAGTTTAAAAAAACTAAATAAATATCAGGTAAAAGGAGTTTTTGCCTTTCAGTGATCTTAGCTTAGAACTAACAGTGTTATTTGTCTGGTGCTGGAGATAGACAAGCTCAGGCAGAGCTGCAACAAGTGCCCTGCAGGTGTTAGAGTTGTGATTTAGAGCAGAATTTGCTTTTTATGTATCACCTCCCCTGCCACAGCTGTGCCCAGCTATGTGCCCAGCTCTCCCATCCCAGCTGTGACATAAAGTAAAGCATCACAGCAGACACTCATCTACATTTTAACTCAATGGCATTCTCCAAGACAGAATTTCAGCCCAACTCAATGGGAAAGTAAAGCTCTAGGTTGTTTAGCAAGAGTTGTGAAAACATGGGAATAAGCCAGTTTCTTTTAGTGATTCTCAGTTTCACTTTCCATAGAAACAACATTTATACAAAAAAAGAATATTCTTAACAAAGTCTAAAGCAAACTACAGCAAGCCTTTGAGCAAGTAGCAGGGCTAGCCACAGAACAAAATCACAAAAAATTCTCTAAAATTTCACCTGCATTCAGACATCATCCTACCAAAATTTGAAGCAACACAAGTCCATACACTGACAAATTGCAATTACAAATATGTACAAAAAGCAAAATAAGATGAATTTACCATGAAAAAAGCATGCATTCAAGATTTGAGGAAAAACTGACCTTAAGAAACTGGACAGTTCCTGCTCTTTCACTCGGGATTCAGTACCAAAAAATGATGAGAACTGCCAGCCCTGCTCAGGGCTAACAGAAAGTGACAGCAGCAAGGAGGAAATAAGAAAGATCAGAACACTCAGAGGGGGAATTCCAAAGAGGAAAATTAAGAGGAACCTCCCTTTTAGCAGCCTCAGTATAAAATCAGTGCTACCTTTACTGGTCACTTGTCCCTGCTAAGAAGAGCTTGATCTTGTCACTAATTAGGAAAAGATCAATTTATTTGGTTGGAAACCAGAGTTGGATGAGACCTGACATTTCGTTTCCATTGCTCCCCGAATTTTTGCTCTCCTTTTTCATTCCAGTTCAAATCTGCCCCAAAGGCATGCTGTTGAACAGTTCATCAGTAAGAATAAAGCCAACAGCATGTGGGCACTTACCTTGCAGCTCCACTTGGTGTAACAGAAGTGAAAGTGTCTTTCACATGTTCACAGACTTTACCAACACCAAATCAGTTTTGCATCTCATGCAAAGTCTCTTGCCATTGGCCCAAAATGACAAGTAGGATGTTCCATGAAACAGGATTGTCTGGCTTGCACATGGTGTTCACAGTTTGCTTGTAGCAGCATCCGACAGAATGTTTGTTCATCTAATCATTACTTACCTTGCCATGCCTAGCTGGTGTTAAGACAAACAATCTTTTGAAAACCAAGTTCATTCATGAGTTTCCTCTCATGATGCCTTTAGCTGATTTTGTGGTGAACTGCAAGCCTATTTGCTTAGTTTTCTATTTTTAATCGTGCATAGACCTATACAAATTAAAAATTAATTATAAAAGAGACTGTACTCCAGAGTGAACAGATACTCTTTGTAGTAGTATTCCACTGGTTATAGCTATTAAGAAAAGTTCCATCAGAGTCTGAAGGGGAAAGGCAATAGGATTTGATGAACACAATGACATCCAGACTCCGTGCTTCAGAGAGCAAGATTTTAATCAGTGCCAGTAAGAAATGGCTTCTGCACAAAACAGCAGATCCTGACCTGTGTAAGAATTTTCTATTTGCAGAGGAGATCCACATCTACCAGGTTCCATGGGAGTATGCTCAATGAGAAGAGACAAAGCTGTTTCCTTCCTGGGAGCAGCTGATCTCTTCCCAGTACTTACAGACATGGGGTCTGATCTCTGCTGCAGAACATCAGCCTCTTCAGGCTCTCTCACTCCCTGTGTTGGAACTTTTCTGTGCACCTTTAAAGAAAAGCAACATCTCAGAATAGCAGCACTCAGAGCAGAAAATAACAAAAGGCGACACAAATACAGATTCTGTATTTTAGTGCTCTGTTTTGATGAGAGATAATAAAAAAATCTGTACAAAATTTCACATGGTTATTTGTTAGCTCTATTCTAATGTGCAGCACAACCCCTCAAGTGATAAACTCCTTCAGGAGCCCTGAAGGTACATCTCTCCAGCTTCTGAGGCTGAAATCCATGAGGCAATCCCTATCCACATCAAGAACAAAAGTTTGGGGAACCAGAGTTCAGCTTATTACTGTGATTCCAGTTCATGACTGCAGCAAAGACTGGTTGTCTTAGCTGTTTGGAAGAGCAGAAAGGAGCAAATCATAGTTCATCTAGTGGAGCAGTCTATAAAGGTGGTCTTCGAGGGAAAAGCAGACTGGACAAGAAGAGACAGCTGAGAACTGCCTAAGCTTTTCAGGTGACCATCAGCTTCTTTGCTTTGATGTTGACTGGGACACTATCCTACTGCCAAAGGAGGAGACAGAACATGCTTAGTAGTATTGGAAGCACCAGCATAAGTGATACTAGGCCACTTTCTATGCTTTTATATATTTAAAATATTAGTTCTTTGCCTTAATTGGAATGGATATGATGATAGAGGTCAGTATTTTGCCCTCACATGAACTATCTTAATTTGTATCCTGAGGATTTCCTCCTGTATTTTCAGCCATGCTTTTATTGTCCCAAAATGTTTTTTCATCTGGTGTGAGACGTGCCAATCCCCACACAGAGTCAAGGTATTTGATTTATTTACAGTTCTGCACAGAAAGGGAGACTGAGTGGCAAATTCACAAAAGCAGCTCTTAGAACTTTGCATTATTAATACATTTTGGCAAAAAAAGGGATGAATGTTCATTGGCTACAAGCTACACAGGTTTCTTATTAATTTGTATCCTATCTTCTGTTAAAAGATTCCCTTATTTCTCATGCTAATTAGTCTGTATGCTCAGTTTTTCTCTCTTTTTGAGTCTTGCTCTCTGAGAATGTTTGTCCAAAGTCTGGTTTTTGCAGCCTCTAGATTGGAAATTCTGAACCTTTTGAATTCCTAACTTCACTTAAGGAAATGACCTGAGGAAGCTGCAGGCGTGACCAGCAGCACTGCATAGTGTTATCTTGGTGTGTTTCACCTGCACTGTTTCACGCTGCCCTACTGAGGCTCATCGTAGCATTTGAGAAGAAATACGGTAGGTGGTACTAGAAGTGTAGGCTTGAAAGGATTCTGGAGGACTTTGAAGCACAGCTAGTTTCTGAGGTGAGCAAATAAGGAAAAGGTTTGATCAGTCAGCTTTTAAAACAAGCTCTAGAGAAAAACCGCCATCCCTGCAATCTAAAAGACTGAGATTTCACGTTCAAAATATCTTCCAAAATATCACAGTTTTACTTTCCTACAGGAAGGCAGTTTCACAAGAGATATAGAAAGGTTGGCATTAAAAGCAACAATCCTTGGTGGAGCTGCTGAGGAAATCCTGTGTGAGTGTGTAAGTGTGATGGAAGGCACAACATTGGTAACCAAAAGCTCCTGAGACTTACCCAGTGTGTTCCTGCAGTTCTGCTTTGCACAGTTCAGGAATGGGCTGGTGCTTATCCACGGAAGGCCACATTCTCTAATGCTCCTGGACACTGCTGCAAAGTCCCTATGGATTTCAATATGTATTGTGAACAAGGAACTGTGCTTCCTTGAAAATTCCTTTCATGTTGGCTCTGCATCTGAGCTCTGGTTTTCCAATCAGCTACCATCTTTGACCTCTCTGGCCAAAAATTGGTTTCCATAGCAGAATTTTTGTTTGGATTCTTTCTGTCTGGGATGAATAGCTTTGAGATACTTTGAGGTACTGCTGATTGAACAATTTCTCATAGACTGGAAAGTCTATTTAACAAATTTCCCTATTTTCTCATTATTATGATTTGAGCTGCGCAATTTATGGACATCAGCAGTTCACTACTTTGCTTTACTCTGTGACTTCCCTTCCTGTTCTCTTTAACTTAGATGCAGCTTTTGTAGGTAAGACAGATGTTACATCTCAGCTGTACCTCTCTTAGGGACTGTCATGGTAGTGTTCTAGAGATCCAAAAGAAAATGCATGCCTTAGCTATGGAAAGTGCTAAGCAACAGCTACATAAGAAGCACCAAACAGTTACAATGCACGGCCTGACTTAGTTCTCTTTTTCACACACATTGTTTGTGCTGTGACACATTATAAAGAGGAAAGTGAGTTGAAAAGGAGAAGCTGTGCTTTTGATTTCTCTGCATTGAGGGGAAGTATCACTTCTAAGTAAATAGGGTGCTGGGCAAAGTCTACTGCTAATTTTGGAACCCAAATAATATTAGTAAAATGCCAGTAATTAATGTCACTGTTTTTCCAAGGGGCAGTGAAGTAGATGAAAGTTATCAATGTAGACCACATTATGTTCTTCAGCATATGGCATTTGGGTATATCATGAACCTTGGTATATTTTATCTGGTGTCAAGACAGTAAGAAATTTTTTTTGTTTCTACAAATGCAAAAACAAAACCAGAAATAGAAATCACATTTGGTTATTGTAAATTAGAACTGTAGCAGCAGAAGAACTTGAACCAAGTCTTCAAAGCTTAAGCCTCTGTAGTCCCCTTTCTCTTATCTTGTATCAGTTACAAGATAATCAGCTTTGGGTTCAAAGGCAGAGTACTTTTAGCTCGTTATTGCTTGGTAGCCCAGCAAAAGCCAGGGACAGCTCTATAGAAACTAGGCTTCCTCCCAAGTTACGATCTTGCAGCTCCTGTTGGAAAACTCTATAGGAATTCTTGGGAAGAGTAAAACAGGAACAAACTTGAAATGCTTATATCTTAACATCCATTCAAAGTCCATCTTGCTTTTGATCTGTCTCCAATCTAGATATAACAGAGGAAACAATCCATTGTAATCTCCTGGTCACTGCGGGAACATTTGCAGATGGAAATTGCCTAAGGGGTGCAACTCTTGCAGAAAATCTGCTTTTGTCATGTTTAAGTGGCAATCACGATGATGTACCACAGGCTGTTTGCTCAGTTGGAGGGAACTATCCTATGCAGTGGAGCTCTTTCTCCACAAGAAGTCTACCACTTCCCATTAGAGTATCCCCTCACAGCCAGTCACACATGTCCTGGAGCTCTGAGCAAGCATTTCCACCAGCAGCTGCCAGCTGCCTGGTCTGTAGATGGAGGAGAAGACATTGAGAAAACCTCTTATGCTTCCCTTGGTTTTCAAGTAGTCTGTGAAAATCATAAATGCACAGATCCCTTAGCTTTAGTTTTGGGACAGGCAGTGCACAACAGTATTCATCTTGTTAACAGAAGGACTTCTCATTTATCTGTAGCTAAGAGCAATTAAAAGAAAATAAATTTCTATCTTTCCTTTCACTACCACTGGAATTCATACAATTAGTCCAGTACAAGGGTACACTGGAGTATGTGACATAAACCCTCTGTTATTTCCCTTCCACTGAAATAAAACAGAGCAAGAATGGGAAATAGCACATAAGTGCAAACTCCAGCTAACAAGGAAAAGGATGCGTGCAAAAAACCACAGCCTGTGTCAAGTTTCAGGTTGAAGCAAAAAAACTGTGAAAAAATAATAAACTGACAGTTAAAGAAACCACATCTTTTAGGGGCTTCCCTGGAGCATTTCTGATTTTTGTCAACTAAAACACACACCAGACACAAAAGCTTTCAGAATCCACACCAGACACAGCAGCTCTGCCACCAGTCAGTTGAATGAAGGATCACTTACCATGACCCTCATTCCAGTAGTTGTGCTGTTACTGTAAAGGCACACAGTAATTGTGGTATCATAGTAAGGTCACACCATCTTCTTTTTCAGGAGCTTCAGGTCCATGTTGCCACAGTTCTGCAGTGTGATGTCTGGGCTGCTCTGCTGTGGAGAACAAGAGCTCTCACACCCTTCTGCTGAAGCTGCTTGGCTCTGCCTGAAGGATTAAAAACAGATAGTCAGTGTATTCTCTAAGAAACTAACAGGTTCGGGTTCTTGCCCTTCATCCAAGCTTTATTTCAGTGATTATTTATAGATTTTAAAGGTGTATGCCTCATGAATTCAGGCCCAGTCACAGGAGAAACACCCTCCAGTTGGGAAGTCAGGCATAACAGCTCTCATGGGAATAGCTGTGGAGATGTCCAACACAGCCTGGAATTTCTCCTCTTCTAGGCTGGGAGGTTGAGGCTTGTCATCCTTCAGGTCATAGAGGAAATTGTGGTCTCTTAAATCATGGCCTTGTTTGTAAAACAGGCTCATAAGACCACAGGCATAAACTTTGCTTTCAGTTTTGCCAAAAGATTGGACCCCTGCCTCTAGGAGAGGTTCAGAGCTCCACAGAGAGTGAGTTACATCCAACAGCAGCAGGTGCATCTTGTAAAGAATAATCAGTCAATGTGCCAGACCACATCCAAAGCACTTAATGTCCCTACAGCTTATCTGGGGGATCTAGGGACCTACAGACCAATCCAGAGCACCTCTTCCTCTTTGTACCATTCAATCTTACAGGAAACTGGATTTTGGGAATTTTAATACCTCAGATTTCCCCTCAAGTTCTCCATGCCTCAATACAAGGGAATATAGCTGAAGCTCTACGGTGAACTAGAAGAATAAGTATGAATGAATTAGGAAAGACACAATTGAACAATAATGCTATAGAAGTAGGGACCACAGGCTGCTTCAAAAAAATTCACAAGTTCACAGAAAAATTCACAGAATTAAGAATGGTAGGTATAGGTTTTTAATTTCATTGCATCATCAGATTAGAAACCCTTTCCAACTTTGTGTTTTGTCTATATTCTCTTTGCATATTTTCTGAAAAAGTAATTGCCTTTACTATCTCCCTGACACCAGTTCAGAATAAATAAGAAAAACAAATGCAAGCAACTATGGCAAAAGCTGCTTACCCACAGCCTCCACAACAAAAGATGGAAATTGTCAGTCAAAGTGGTTGAAGAACTGTCCAGCAAGATTCTCAGGGAGCTGAGTGAGGAACAAAAGAGAAAGGAAACATGTTAAAAAATCCAATGAATAAGCAACTTACAGCTTTCATAAGCAAATTTAAGTTTTATTTCTGCAGATAAACCAGTAGAAGAAACAGTGCTCAATTTTTCTTATCAACCTCCTATTGTACCAAGCTTCTGAAATGTTTGATAGCTGTTAGGGTCTTTCATTTAATAGGTTTGGGTTATTATTTCTTTTTCTCAATAAGACTATAGAGGCTTAAGGCAGGAGAGCTACTGGATACTGGTGTAAGAGTGTACAGGCATTTTAAGTTCACGTGGCAAAGGAGGGATGGCACTCTAAGCACCTCTTCTGATGAAATCACTTCCACTCTGGGAAATGGATCTCAAGGCTCAGAGATGAGCTCTGCTTACTACAGTAGATCTATGAAGTTACTTAAACCATATTTTTGACAGCCAAAGTTCCTTATTTTTGGAGTTTTCCATCTGAGAGAGATGATTCGCAAAATTAGCAACTACCAAGTATTGCAGCTGAGAGTGACTGAAGTGTTGAATATCAAGAGATATATAAAGCTAAACACACTGAAAAATCTGCATTCAAGTGCTGGGAATGCACCCCAGACTGGAAGACAGCCAGTGACTTTGCTTTGCCCTTCCTTTGGATATTTCCAAGTGACCACTGCCCAGTCTAAGCAGGAAAATGATACTGAAGTAAACTCATTAATAATTTCAAAGCCTTTCATTTCCCAGGTGACTGTACTACACATTCCTACAGCATGAATTAAAGAAGGCCTTAAAGCCACACAGGGATTACAAAGGATAAAATAAGATATTCAATAAAATATGTAATGTTTCCTTGGTTTTTCCCAACTGAAAGGAATAGAGCTGCTACTGCACTTCTTAGAATCAAAACCACTTACTGTGTAATAATGGGAATTTATATTCCTTTCTTCACATACTCAAAAATTATTTTTCACCTTTTTGGGCATAACTAAATGAAGGATCAATACTTTTTTTTTTTTAAATCTTCACTTATATTTATATTTAGGGCCCAAACTGATAGCAGAACTTGATCTCTACTGACAGTGTATTGTTATATATCACCCAGCTAAAAGAAACTGTCCTGATCCCTCAAGTAAATCCTGTGGCTTCTCTCCTGTTAATACTGACCTGCCAATTACAATTCAGGTATGCACAGCCAAAAAAATCTATAGAAATCAGTTCTGGGTCAAAGCAGGAAATCATCTATGACAAACGAATTAGAAAGCAGTGATATTAAAAATTTGTCTATTTCATACCTTCTCTGATTTGCCCTATCACACCCAAATGCAATTTTAATTGAATTTTATTGAATTTTATTGAAGCACCAACAAAGCCTTTAAGTGTATCTCTGATAAATGAAAGTGAGGTAAAAGTTATTACTGGATTAACAATATTTTCCAATATTCAACTGTAAACCCCACTGAAATGCCTAAACCAGAGCAAAACCAGTCAAGTTATTCACAATATCCTTTGGCAGTTTACAGGGGAAGTCTCTGCTAAGTCTCTGCAAGATTCCGGGAAGTGTTCCAAGAATAAAGAGAAATCACCTGACTTCTTGGAAATCGTGTGAATAAAAAAACATATTAATCCTAGAGTAGGCCCTATTTATTGTTGAAACAGAGAATGAGAGAGATCTTTTCAGATATTCATATCAAGCCTCTGATAGTGGCCTGTAACAGAAATGTCACTATTTATTGTGGGGAGGGAATTCCCTGTAAGGTAATGGAAACAACACAGCAGCATGTGAGCATTTTTGAACAGTTTTATGCTATATACTTCAGTCACCAATTAAGTGAAATCTTAACATATTCAATAAATGGTCTAGGCTTTCCTGTGCAAAAACCTGAAAACCAAACAATTAATAAATTCAGTGTAATGATCTCTTCATCTGGGGCTGTTGAAGCAGTATTTGAGGACTTACATAATCTTTAGGGTGTTGCTAATCTTTCCAATGTTCACATAATTTGTAGTTCAATTACAACTCAGAAAAAGTGTTGAAAATAGGACAGTTTGTTCTGTAAAATTCAAAAAAACATGGAAGCTCCTTATGAGTTTTCATTTGGATACATTAGTTTTAAAACAAGGAAGAATTCTTTTCTAGCAAAGAACTTTGTTTGACCAATGATTCCTCGAGAGATCAAGGATTCCTTCTAGCTCTCAATTTGCTCTAAAAGAATAGGCATATAATATATACCTTGAATAATCACACAGCATAATTTCATATAGCTTCTTAGAGAATTTACCAAAACCATTTGCAGGTGACAATCTCCTGTGGGATTATCTAATACAGTTTGTCAGCAAAATAGATAATCTCTACAGTGAGCCAGTGGAGATAAGCACTGGAAGGAGGGAAACTAAAGAAACATTTATCTGCTTTAAAATCAAAACACAAAACACAGGTTCTGCTTTTTTCTCAGTTATTTCATCACTCATGAAATCACTTAGCAGCAGCAGAGGAGATCCCTAATGCTGTGACAGGCTAATTGTCCCCTGTCCCATAGAGGTGCTGTTTTGTGTGATAAGGGACACAGGACACAGTTATTTTCTGGTGCCTCAGAGTGAACATGCAATGGCTTGGACAATACAGCAGCATTACAGAATGACTAAATTCAAACAGTCAGATTTGCTGGCAGAGCTGCCCTGAGAGGTGCAAGAGGAGCTGCTGCAGGAGCTGAGGTGAGCGATCTGGCAGCCAGGAGGATGCGAGAACTCCCTGCACTGCTGAAGGCTTCTGTCACTGAGTTCCGGGAGCTGCTTCCGAGTCAGAAGCCAGCTCTGTTTGAGTTACTGTCATTTATGGCTTGTAGGCAGAAGTGCATGTTGATACAGGAAATGAAGTTGGGGTCAGCTTCAGGTATGCACGTAATTATTTAATAATTATATCTCATGAGAGCTATCTCTTTATATCTCCCTGGAGAGTGAAAGCCCACTTCAGTATTTTCATACTGTAGGCTATCATGAGCCATCCCATTAAATGACAGGTGCCTATTCAGTTTTTTAGTGCCACTCTACTGTACTTACTAGCACAGTGCACAAGTTGTTTTAACACTACAAAGGACAAAATATTAACATCAAACATAAATATCAAAATACTAATATCATTAAGCACACCTTTTCTCCCTTACAATTATAATCTTTCTAAGAACAGTTTATTAGTTTTTCTTACCTATTATTATTGCTTTGTTCCAGTAAGTTTTGCACAAAGCTGCTTTCTGGTTGATATTTTTGAAAAGTTCACCTCAGTAGCTTCTGTACTTACTCAACAATTCTGGTTTAGTGAGATGTTTTGGAAAAGACTAGGAATTTCTTATTTTGCAGGCTTATTTAATGCTAGTAGCTAACCAAATCTACATATGGCTGTGATTAAACAGATCTTCCTTGACCCGCCACTTCATAGTTAGCAGTCCAGACTATTTTTCCCCATTATTGTGAACTCTTACACCTATCCTGAAGTTTGGTTGTCTTGTTTTACTTCTTTAACTCTTCTTCCACCTGCACTTATAAATTAAGGCACAAAAATTTTTTATCCTGGAATTATAAAATAGCCTGAGTTAGAAGGGACCCACAAGAACTGTTGAGTCCAACTCTTGGCCCCGTACAGGCCAGCCCGAGTCACACTCTGAGAGCATTGTCCAAACATTTGAGCTCTGTCAGGCTTGGAGCTGTGACCAGTGCCCTGGGGAGCCTGTTCAGTGCCCAGCCACCCTCTGGGGGAAGAACCTTTCCCTAATATCCAACCTAAACCTCCCCTGAAACAGCTTCAGGCCGTTCACTGGCGTCCTGTCACAGATCACCACAGAGAAGAGATGAGTGTCTGCCGTCTACTTCCCCTTATGCAGATGTTGAAGACCACACTGTGGTGTTTCCTCAGTCTGCTCCAAGCTGAACAAGGCGAGTGATCTCAGCCTCTCTAAGGGCCGTGTTGTCTCTACTGTGCCAGCGGCACATCCACAGTGCCGCGGTGCCACCGCCTGCCCTCAGAGCTGCCCCACACAGGGACAGGCCGCGGGGAGCGCGGGCAGCGCTGGCCTGGCTGTGGCTGTGGGCCAAATGTGCTCCCCTATTTGTACACCTACGTTCACCTTTCCCTCCACTCCTTCTTCCCTTCAGGGTTTGTGTTCAGCATGAGACCTCAGCGGCCCTGACCCGGAGGGTGCGTGTGGCGAGCCCGCGGGCTGACAGCTGACAGCGCTGCGGGCCGGGAGCTGCCGGGGCCCCTCACGCTGCTCCAGCCCGTCCGGCCGCAGGCAGCCCCGCTCCAGGGCCGCAGGGACGAGCGGCTGTCCCCGGGCTCTCCCGAGCGCTGCCCGGCGAGGCGCAGCCGCCGCGGGCTGTGCGAGGGCAGAGCCGCTGCAGCCGCGCAGGGCCGGGCCCGAGCTCGGCTCCAGCCGCGGACCGGCATGAAGCAGGTAGGGGCGGCGAGCGCTGCGGGCGGGCCGCGGCTGCCCCGGGCCCTGCGCGCTGACGGGCTCCCGCCGCAGGCGCTGGTGGACGATACCGAGGATGTGTCCCTGGATTTCGGGAGCGAGGAGGAGCTGGCGCTGCGGAAAGCGCGGATCAGGTAACGGCGCGGAGGCCGCAGCATCGCGGCGCCCGGGCGCGGGCAGCCCTGGCTCTTCCGCTGCACAGAAAAGTCCATTGAAACACTGAATTCCCGTGTTTTACAGGGAGAGGGGTCAAGCGCTGGAACAGGCTGCCCGGGGAGGCTGGGGGGCCGCTGTTCGGGAGATAGCCGGGCTGGAGCAGGAGAGGCCGGGCCCCGCTGCCCGGCATCACTCCGTCACTGGAAATGAAAACCTGACACACCCAACATCCCAAACCCCAAGCAAACAGTGCTTCAGCTAGAGCTGGAGCAGTGGAGATAACTCTCAGCTCCAGCAAAGCCCGCTGTGCAGCAGTGCTGTGGCACTTCAATGCACACCTCGCTGAACAGCCAGATAGCTGCAATAAAACTGTCATGATTTCCTACCAGCGATGTGATGCTGTGTGGAATACACGGTATCTTATGCTTGTAGACATGACCTGAGAAAACCCAGCCCATTAACCCATCTCATGTGTCAGGCCAAGCAGTCTACCCTCACCAGAGGTGACACTCTGCAGCTCTGGCCACACAGAGATCCCAGGAGACAGAGCTGTTCAACCAGTGGCTTTTGAAGAATCTCCAGTGAAAGACTGTGAAAGGAAGAGTTTTATGTCAAAAGGAATTAGGCATGCATCATCAATAATGTACATAATCAGCATCGATTTAGATTGCTTTCTTCTGCCTTGCCCCAGTTTGGTCTGGTCCATTACAATGATAATATTTCTTGCAGGTGTAAACAATAGATTTTAATATTATAAAATAGATATTAAACCTGAAACAGCATTATCTGATATAAAAGAATCATGTAGCTTTACAATGCCATTATTCTGTTTTACTAGTGTCTGGTGAAACATTTCTGCCCTTGCATTGCTTTGGACTTTGTCACTTCTTGAGTCAGCCCTTATGTAAGATTAACCTTCCCAGAATTGCCTCAGTTTCACACCTTAGCAGCAGCATGCATTTTAAATGAAGGTTTATATTTTGGTGCAGTCTTGGAGAACATAGCCTAAAGGATTCAGCTGGGAAATGCAGCTTGGAAATACTTTGATCACATGAGCCACAGATTAAGTCTGAGGGACCAGACTAGACATAGCATGAAGTGAAACCACCCTGCAATGTTTGTAGGAGGTCACAGCACCAGGCACTTTTCTCTCGAGATCTTAGAGATTCCTCCTGATTCATATTACTCAGTAATACAGCACAAGTAAAGTATCAGCAAACCGTACTACTCTGGGATCCACTTTGTGTAGATACTGGTTACATTGGAGACTGTTCTTCTTTCTGACTCTTAAGACAATATTAAAAGATGATGTAGTATTGAAAATTTGTCTGCTATAGAACGCAGAAATGAAACTGCTTACACTGGTCACATGCATTTGTTTTTATATTTCTGAAGAATCTTATGCAAATGAGCCTAGAACTCACCTAGGTGTTGCAAAATCTTTTTCTCCTATTAGAGAGCATAACAAGATGTTCCAATCATTTGTCTTTAATTTTATTCCAATATATTGAACTTGGTTTGAATTTGCATGGGCTATGACAAATTGGGCTTTTGTGATTGTCTGAGAAATGTGCAAAAGGACTCCTTAAAAGCAAAGGGATAGCGGCTACTTTCCTAAGAAATTGGGAAAAGATGTGAAAGCTGCTCTGGGCACAAGGGTACCACGTCCATAATTGACTCTTAGACCTTCTTGACCAAGATCAAGGCTCAAAGCAGCAAGGCACTGTCTGTTTTAGCCAGTTCACAATATTCACTCCACCCACCTGGCTGCTTATGGCAGAAAAAGCCCCTTTGCTTAAAATGTCACATGTTCAGTTCTAAGTCAGAAGTTTTTAAAAAGTTTGAAGTTCACATGGGCATGACCAGGAGTAAATATAAACTACACCAACGCATCATTCTTCCGTCCCCAATCCCGTGTGTAGTACTGGAAACACGGTATTGCTTTTAGAGAAAGATAAGCACCAGAACAGTTAAATGCTATAGAGTAATAATATAACAATAAGGATATTTAAGTTAAAAGATTTATTATACATATATGGCTATAGTTTAAGTTTATAATAAGCAATTGTGTATGTTTAATGTGTCTCATTTTATTAAACACAATAACAGAATAACATTTAATAGTTAAATAGTTGATTATGCCCTACTTTTGTTAGTTGGCCATACTACTGTTAATTGTTCACAGAGGCATAGGAGATTAATGAGACTATTGTTGATTTAAATATCTTGTTCAGATATTTTATTCTCTAAGCTTCAAGGAAAAAGTTACTTAACTGCAAGAGACTGTAGTTAATTCTCACTTTCAACCAATAAACAACTGTAGAGAGTAAGTTTTTACTGCCATATTACCCATTGTAATGTGCCCATTACAGGATTTCAGCCCCCCAATCCTACTGTGCAGGCTGACATTCCATGGCACTTGGTTACTTCTTTCACTGAAATATCTCTATTTTTTTTACAGACAAAACT
This sequence comes from Sialia sialis, assembly GCA_009812075.1. NCBI lineage: Eukaryota > Metazoa > Chordata > Aves > Passeriformes > Turdidae > Sialia > Sialia sialis. The sequence continues at coordinate 10,337,853 of VRYO01002014.1, forward strand.
TTGTTTAATGCATGTAGTGTAAATACCAGTGAAGTTAATAAGCAATAATCCAGAAGAACTGTTAGATTCCCCAATCATTCTGCCTGTCTGAAAGGAAGTGTTTGGATTTACACATTAAATATGAAAGTTCATTTTGTCTTAGAGCAAGCAGCTACAGTTTTTTTGTTGTTGTTGTTGTTGTTTTTTGGGTTTTTTTTTTTTGTTTTAGAGCTCATATTTTGTTTTCCAAACTGTTCTGAGAGGCATAAAAGCTCTCTCAATTCTTTTGTGCTTTGCAATGTTGATTATTTCATGAAACAATGAGGATTTCATGGTACTGGGTTGCACATAACCACTAAATTCCTTCACATGTACCAAGGAATCTGGTGAAAGGCTCCATATTTTGTTCTATCTTTGAGAAAGTTTTTGACAGGAACACCACATTCATCTTTTCGCTTTAGACTGAAGCTTGGCTATTGAAAATACCATTATCAAATTGCTTTGATAATGAAGATATACATCAACATTGCAATAGCAGCAGCTGCAAACCAAAATACCATTATAAACAAGAAACAGCTATGTTGTGCTGCATTGTCAACAAGTACTGTAGCATTCCTTCCAGTCTCATAACCTCATATATGCTCTGTGTTTTCTCTTTTCTAGGCACCCACTGGCCACCTTTTTCCACCTGTTTTTCCGAGTGAGTGCTATTGTTACCTACTTGCTCTGTGACTGGTTCAGCAACAGCTTTGTTGCCTGTTTTGTCACTATTCTCCTCCTTCTATCCTTTGACTTTTGGTCTGTCAAGGTAAGATAACCCTGCATACTAATTAATTTGGAAAGTATTTTGTTTGTCATTACTTAAAGCAAAAAGATTGAAATATGTATAATTACAGAAGTGACAAAAACATTGCATTTTGTTAATTTGTTAAATGTCTAGCCGTTTTAATGAAGCTGTTCACATATGTTAGTTATTTAGCAACTTGTCTTCTATGCCTTACTACTAAGGTCTACTAATACGGTGAGAAAATTGCTTTGCCATAGGTAGGTTTGTATGCTTTCCCCCTTAAAAAAGAAATTGAAAAATTAAAGTAATACTGGCCTTCAGTAATGGATGCCCAGGGATGTCCAGATCTGCAACCCTGTGCCCAGACCCCATGACAGGGGCTGCAGATGACTCCTGGAAGCCCAGCTGTAGCTCTGGTGCTTTAATCCCATGCAGGCAGGTGGGTCAGGCCAGTCCAGGATCCAGGGGTTCCACATGTGGAGCAAGGCTTTTGTTCTGCAGAAATGAAGCATTGATGCACCTCCAGTATTGTGAAAGCTTCTGGTGTTCATGCAGGTGCAGAAATATTCTATTGGTTTGTTTCCCCCATCCTACACAGCTTACTTGCTTGCCATTAATGTCCCATTTTTCAGTGGGTTTTTGTTCTCAGTATTCCTTTTTTATTGAGGAAATTTATTTATTTGTTTATTGGGTGCTTGTCCAACTAACTGACTTGAAAAAGATACAGCCTATAATTTCTTATTTAAATAAGTGCTAGTGTGCAAATTATACTGAAAGAGAAGAGGCCTCTGAATTTTTAACTTCACCCATTGTTAATGGCTGTTGTACTCAAGCTGGCACAGCTATTGAAAGTAATATTAGTATTTGATAAAAGGAGATGATTTTTGAATATGCTTGTCTTTCAAATTTTTTCTCTTGCTATATGACAAGTGACTTGTGCTACTGATTAATGTAAATAATGGTTTAATCACTAGAATGTGACAGGAAGACTCTTGGTTGGTTTGCGTTGGTGGAACCAGATTGATGAAGATGGAAAAAGTCACTGGGTGTTTGAAGCAAAAAGGGTAAATATATTAATAGAAGTAAGCACAGGGCAAACAGAATCCATAAGAAATGTTTAAAGCTGATACCAAGTCAAATAAAGTAACAAATACAGCACCTTTGTAACAGTCACTTTTTATCCAGCTTCCCTAGAAAACAATGCCAGTATTCAGGTGCAAGCACTTGTTTATCACATCCTGGAAGTATTCAGGGCAAAACAGGTCTCACAACATTGTCAGCATATGGATCAGCAGAATAAATATTCATAGCATGGGGCTATAGGTATGAAATGTTTCTGGTAGTTCTATTTTATTTTCTAGTACAAATATCTTGTAATAAACACATCTTCATGTAGACAATCCCAGTACGGAATCCTCTTCAGGAAAGATCTATGTGGAAAGCCATGCTGAGTACTTCAGATTTAGTATTTTGAAGTTAGTATTTTATTCATGTTCATGGAATATGATGGGAAAGAGAACCTGGATCAGAGAGCGTTCTGATATTGCCAATGCCCCCAAACACACTGAGGGGGGGGAAAAAAGCACTTCTAGAATGGCATTTGGCATCACTGCCAGGGTCCAGACTCAGGGTTTTGCTTTAACTTGCTGACATTCCCTCTGCAGCCCCACTGAGCCTTGCACAGCAGCACCCAGGTGCTGCTCACCGGGACATTCTTGGGAGCCCTCCAGCCTGGCCGGGCTGTCCCGGGGCTGTCCTGGTGTTCAGGGCCGCAGTGCCCTCTGCATTGCCCTCTGCAGCCTCGCCTGCGGCTCCGGGGTGCCCCAAGCACGGAACACAAATTAATGTGCTTCCTGTGAGTCTAAGGGAGGCCTGAACACAGAATATAGAGGAGACTCTGCAGGAAAGAATACATGGAAAATTCGATATACTGAAAATTAACTCAAAAGCTTTTCAGGTGGAACAGTCCAGAGGTTTTCATTTCCAGCTGTGATGCTTTTGTTTCAGAAGTTGGCACTAGTGGTCGTTGAGTGGTCTGAGGGCTTGAGTGACATTTTGAATTTGGGAAAGATCAGAACCTTCTGAACGATTATCTTACTTCAGTGCTTTTTTTGTTCTTTTCAAAGTGTGGTGAATGATGACCTCTTCCGTGTAGATAGAGACATGTGAGTTGTGCTGACCTGCAGAAATCTGTAAGTAGGGCTTTGCAGCCTGCTCTGAAGCTTCTGCTCTCCCAGAAGAATAGACTGAGCATAGAGCATAAGGCTGACTCCTGCAGTTAGAGTATGCTCATCTCCAGCATGACACAAGGCATTTTCAATGGTTCTTAATTCATGGATTGTCAGCAGAGTTCAGAAGCAAAACCCAAGTATTTATATAATAGGAATACACAATATTTTATATAATAGGAAAGTAAGCTTCATGCAAGATTTAAATTAAGCTAAGATACTGCCTCTATTTAGGAAAATGTATAGAAATATGCACTTTTATGAGAATTCCAGTCTGAACTAGAACCAACTGATAACTCCTATAGATGAAAATGCAATCATTTACAGCAGGGCATCAGGAAGGAAACTGGGCATGAACTACTTCTCAGTTAATCTTCTATGCATATGATAAGTGAAATCTTCCTCCTCTGTTCCTTTGTAATTTATTGTGGGTTTTGAATTTTTTCTTCCAGGTGCCTGCAATAGCTGCCTCAACTGAAGCTGAAGCCCGAATCTTTTGGCTCGGCCTCATCATCTGCCCAGTGATTTGGACGACATTTTTCTTTAGCACCTTGTTCTCCTTGAAGCTGAAATGGCTGGTGAGTCAGGGGGTAATGAAGACAATATTGGTAGAAGAAAAACCCAGATCTGTTACTTTTGAAAAAAATGAAAATTCCACCAACAGATTCAAAGAATCCCTAGGAGTTTTCTGCAGTCAAGGCTTGCACTCTGGAATGGATTGGTAATTTTTAGCTGCACTTCTTTTGGGTTATCAGATGTCAACTCCTTCCTCTAGACAGCCACAAGTGGTGAGCAAAATTATGGGCTTCTGTTTAACTGCAGCAACTTACTCTGCCCCCAACTTATTTCAGTCAAATTAACAGGAAAGGACTAAAAATGAACCAATGATGTTGGTTTCCAAGTTTTTAGATCTCCCGGGAATTTAAATATACTTACTCTAAAAAGAAAGGATTTTAGATCTCTGGTACCATTCTCTATTGAAAGAACCAGCACCATTAGCTCTTAAATCTTTGACAAATTGAGCTATAAGTAAGTATTTTATAATTACTCTACTTATGAGTCACCTACTTAAAAAAAAACCCCAACACTTTTTTTAAACACAAGAGGAAATTTACCCCATATATTACATTACATTAAGATATTTTTGTCCATAAAATCTTCACATTTTCCCCTGTAAACATTAAGTGCTTGGCTAATTACCACACTATTCATTCTGTCAAGTTCCCAGCCATAGTCAGTACCATTTCTTACTTTAGTTTGAAAAGATAAAAAGCACCTCCAACATGTGCAGCTACATAACCATAACAGCCAAGATTGCATATTATTATTCAATTAAACAAGAAATTCAGCTATTGGCCTGAATCAATTGCAAATCATTAACTGCTTTCTGGTGCCCCTAAACAAGCAATAGTTAAAATTAAACCAGGAGTCTTTGTTCATGGCTCCACCTTTATTTTTGAAAAGCAGAGATTGTTTGCTAAGCTAAGAGCTGCTTGGAGACAGAACTTTTAATTGGCACAGGAAGCAGGCTGCCAGGTTCTTGCAAAAGGCAAGTTACATCAAAATAATATCACTTCTGGGAAACTGTTTCTGAAGGCTAAGAGAAACATTTTTCTAAGTGACTGCATTAGTCACTTTGGTTCCACCTGCCGCTACACCTAAAGTACCACAAAAGGAACCCTTTATTTTCACTGCCTGTCAATGATAGGGACTCTGTCAATGGATGCTCTTTGTAAATCTGTAAATTACAGATCTTGTTTGTTCATAATAACTTCCTTGCCAGCTGAACAGGCCTGCAGGTGTGCCATGTATCTGGATGTAAAACCTTAAAAAGGTGAAATGTTTCTGGCATCTGATGAGTAGGTCCTTTTTTGATTAAATGCTTTTAGGAAAGTAATAAAATCTTTTAACATACAGAATGACAAAACTGGTACTGGTGTTTTGATAAAAAGAGGTATTTTGTAGAAAGGAACTATTGTGTTTGACATGACTGGATATCTTTGAAGGCCATTTATTATTGGAAGGAATATCCCCCTCTTACAGCACGTTTATCTGGACAGTGTGTATACACACACATGTATATCCTACACAGTGCATAGCCATGGATTGCTTCTGCTGAACTCTTTGTTTTTCCACAGGCTCTCGTGATCGCTGGCATCTCCCTCCAGACTGCTAATTTATATGGCTACATCCACTGCAAGTTAGGGGGACAAAAATCCATCAGCAGAGTAACCTCAAGGTTGTTTGGCACCACAGACGTTCCCAAGAGTGAGTACTGAGTTTCAGCCCACGGTGCAGCACAGCCTACCTGCCTCTCAGGGCTGCTGCTGCTGCTGGCTCTTCCCAGCTCTTCCTGCAGTGGGTCCAGGGTGATCCTGATTCTCCAGCAAGCCTCTGTGGCAGTGTCACATGGAAGAGCTATAACCCCAGGTCACTTTGCTCCATGTTTGGAAGCCTGCTGAACTCCACAACTGAGCTGCTTCTGAGCTTCAGAAGAATGTCCTCCAATTAAATCCTTGGAGTTACTATAATTCTAATGCTCTGCTTAAGCACATCTGGAAGAGCCATCTTCAACCTTCAGGCTTCCAGCTGGCAGCTCCCTGCTCCTGTAAGAGCCCCCTGTATCCCAGGTTATGTTTACAGCCATGTGTGCTCTGTTCCCTTAACAGGACAGAGGAGGAGAATTGCAGAAGATGGCACTGAGCAACATCAGAAGACAGGCACAAGGAAGAGTTAAAGGATGAGCAGTAAAAAAAAGTAATTCATTAAAGCTGTTCTTCATGGGAAGGTATTTATATAAAGCTCTTCTAGAATTATGCCTGCATGAAATAGTCATTTATGTTTCAGTCTTTGAGGTTTAATGTCATTGTTGCTTAAAAGCTTCACCAAAAAGTTGTTTGTGTGAGCACAGACAGTGCTTATGGTTTACAAGGAGCACACTGCTTTCAGAAAAGTTGTCAACTAACCTCAAACTATTGGATTATCTTAACCAGGAATTACATGTAATGAAAAGACAATGCTAATTTGTTTATCTTTGGAACTACAATAAACAAAATCAAACTGCCTTTCCCTCTTGTACACAATACTGATTTTTCAGAGCTTTCAAACTACAATCCCAAAGGGCTACACATGCACCAGTGTCAACCCAGCATATGTTATATTCAACCTCCTAAATAAAATGTGTGTTGTATTCTCACCTCTTCAACTGCTACCTTCACAGTCAAGTTATTGGTACCATGACACTGGAGGCAGAATGCACTTGATAATCCAGATGTAGACTCACTTTCACAGCTTTCTAGGGAAAGAAGAACTACAAGAATCTTGAACTTTTGGAAAAAACAAAGGCCTTTATATTAAGAATTTATTTGCAATATACAAAAAGAATGAATTCCTTTAATAAATCAAGGCATAAGTTACTTTTCTATAATTATGAATGAACAAAAATGAACTACATTTTTGTTCCATTTACAGATTACATAATCTTTTCTTCTTGCAAATGGTGTTGTTCACAGTATTCCTGAATTCCTGCAAAGATGGAGAAAAGTAATTTTAAGTACTATTTCAGTTGTACATCAGGAGTTTGTTGTTGCTGCATCTGTCCCCTGAGGGTAAAAATATCTGAAGTTGGGCCTTCCTTATACAGAAAGTGGCTTTAGGATTATTTTTAAATAGCACAGCACCAGCTGTGTAGGGAGGTTTTGCCAGAGGTTTTTATGTGTAATTACAGTTAGAAGTGGAGGCATTGGTCAGTCAGCTGCCTCCCACTGGGTTATGGTGAGCACCTCTCCATACATCTGCTCAAGAGCCTCAGAAGGTTTCTCTGAGCACAAGGACACCCCATCTCTGAAAATGGAAGTCTGATTTCTCTAAAGTCAAACATTGAAACCAGTTATCAAATACAATTTCATTATCAGCAGCCAGCTGAAGTGATGCCCAGAAGCAAACCGTCTTTGCACCTGTTACTTTCAGAATTACTGAGCACCTCTCCTGATTTTATTATCTCTGGCACACTAAACATGCCTGTTTAACACCTTTGAATATTTCAGCACTGCTCGGAACAGAGGGGATTAATTTGCACAGCAATTCTCAGACTCACTTTGAATGATATTCTTGTAAGACAATGTAGCTGGAGACTCAGGTGCTTCAGCCAAGAAAGACTGGCCTCTGTCACAACTTTTTCCTTGAAGGACAGAGAAAAAACACAGAAACAAAGCAACAGAAAAAGATAAGTTTTTCCTTTTTGTAGCTTTTATCCTATTCCAGTTACACCTTTTCAAACAGTCACCTGCATCTATTCCTCTTAGGAAGCCCTGAAGTCAGTAACAGGACTAGAAATACAATGTATAGCTTGACAGAGGAATAGTGCTAGCAGAAACCTTCTGAACTGTTCTTGGTGTCATCAATTCAGGTATTAACTGGTAACAGCAGTGGGCAAAGAACCATGCCTCCTCATGACCCACAAGAGAATTTGGGCAGCGCCAGTTAACAGTGACAATGTAACAGTTAACAATGCCTAACATCTACAAAATATTCTTTGAAGTGGTTATGATTTCATTCACCAAGGAGAAAGACGTTGTATTTCAAATATGATTACAGAGCTGAAAAGATGCAACATATAACCTTAAGTGACTAAGGAAAGGTTAAGGAAATTAGCCCAGCAATTCCCTTATTCCACACCAAGCTCTGTTACAGTTCTAGTGACAAAAGAACATTCTTTCTAAAAGTGCTAATAGACAGCAGTGCCCAAATCAGGATTTTCCAGCAGTAAAATCAGTACAGGAGGAAAAACTTGCTTTAAATGCAGTGCAAGAAGTGACTTTACCTATCTGTGGATCCAGAGGCACTTTACCCAGGAAAGAAACACTTAAGTTCTGGCACATCTTCTCTGCACCACCAGTAGTCGGGGGAAAGATCTGAGATTCATTCTGGACCACATGAAAATCAGAATTAAAATACTGCAATTCTGAGAATAAGGCATTTTTGGAGCAATGCTTGATATCCAAGCAATGCCAAGGAAAGAAGACTGTAACACACAGCCAGCCTTACCTTACACTTGGGACACACAAAGCCACTCATGTTTTCCACAACACCGATGATGGGCAGCTTCACCTTGCGGCAGAAGTTGATCTCCTTCCGAACATCCTGAAGTGACACTTCCTACACATAGTAGCAAACACTGGTATTTCAACTGTAATGTTGCATGCCAAATCCATTCAGTTACCTCCTCAGAACTACTTTATAATGAATTATTACTGCTGTCTTTAGGAACACAAACCTGTGCTATGAGCTCTGTCAACAGAGCAGGTATAACACTTCAAATCTACTGGATATGGTTCTGTTTTGAAATCTGACTCTAGTCAAGATTCACCCATATTTATGTTTTTTATCTCCTATGTTCATCTTGTATCTTTTCAAATGCAACTTTTTCACATTTTCATCTTACAGAAGGGCTCCTGGTATTGTCCACAGAGTGAGGAAAGAACCACCAGGCTTACACTAGTTACCTCTTTTCAAATTAAATTTAAAAGATCTCCTCCTGTCCTCAGACTTTTCATGTGTATGACTGACCTCATTCATTCTGCTACTCCCTTCCTCCTTCACCACCTCTCTGCTGTTGTCCTCAACACTTTGCTTCCTTTATGTGTTATCCTTTCAGCTACCATAGAAAGACTTCATGTCATGTGCTAGTTTGATCTTCTGTTCTGTTCCAAACCAGACATGAAAACCTTTGTTTGAACTGGGTGTGTTTTCAGTTTCAGGTTTCCAGGAGCTGATTTCTCTTTTAAAAATGCGCGTGACAAAGCTGCCTACTTTGGTGGGTCACCTGGAGGTGACAGGCTACTTCACAACTTATCACTTAAAAATGAAGCTTCTTACATTCTTCTGAACATCAAGTCATTGGTGAATAAATTACAGATCCATAATGATGTGAACTCTGATTCTGAAGTAGGAAGTGAAACACTACATTGTCTTTCACCACACAGGTCACAACAGCCTTTGACTGGAAACTGCTGTGGTTTAGTGACCCATGGGGATCCCCATCCAGCCTAACCCACAGCCCAGCCAGCTGCAGGGACAACACAGAAATCCTTAGATTTCTGTGAAATGAACAGCTTGTAACCCAAGGACTGCCTTTAAGTGCCAGATACTTCCCTTGTGGAATTTTGGCTCACACCTGGGGGGTGGTGACGATGACAGCGCCGTCGATGTGGGTGGCACTGAGGTACTGCACGATGGACAGGTGCTCATCTGATGTTCCTGGGGGCGTGTCCACAATCAGGTAATCCACTTCACCCCAGTCCACATCACGCAGAAACTGCTTGATCAGCCCTAGAGGAAAGGATTAGAATGTGGAAGAGAAAGAAGTATCTTCCTGTATTTCAAATTTCAGGGTCTTAACTAACTACCCTCTCTACATCACTAAACAAGTTAATGGTATTTCTGCACTTGAAATCTTTCAAGTATGTAAATTACTGTTGGAAACACTCAATACATACCATTCTTTTTTGGTCCTCTCCAGATGACAGCATCATCAGGACTACTAAGCAAGAACCCCACTGACATAACACCTAAGTTTTCTTCAACATACTGAAAGAAAGTAGAGAAACATAACAGGGAAGAAAGAGTAGAGAAACCAACTCTGAACCTCTAGTTGACAGAAAAAGCAGATGGGGGGAAAGTCATTAATCACAAAAGGCAGAGAACTTTATCATAGGGCATTAAAAACTGCATCTTCTGCAACCCTCACTAACTACACTAAGACTGAAAAAATGAAATTGTTGCAGCACTTTATGGAATCGCTGGAGACAGTGTAAGGATAAAAGCAGCTTTTTCTCTCAGCACCAGCTGCCTTTCTAACAGCATGCACACTACAGGGGATCTTTAGACAACCAATGATACTGCAAAATCTTCTCTGCATATTTTAAAGATTAGTAAAGCTTTTCTTGGGTGCAAGATACTTCTCGGCTGTCACAGAAAAGATGACACACCCCAAAATAACAAACCTGAATAACTTATATTTATTGCCCATATTGCAAAGTCAGTAAATACAAGATAATGAAACAATTTCAGAAATATAGTATTACTATTACTAAGACATTTAACACTCTGATCTACATAGTCTATATCCTAATTCTATAGATATGCATCTCTATTTTATAGATCTATTCTATATTTTACAAAATCTGGATATACATTCTGTAGCATTCTCTAGATACTCTATAGAACATGGATACAGGTTGTATAGATTTACAGAATCCAGATATATAGACTCAGTAAATTCTACATCCTGTATCTGTAGATTTTATAGAATCTGCATATTTAAAAGTCATTAGAAGAAGAATTAACACGAGTACCCCCTGCTCTTCCCTCACTTATTTTTCACTGTAGAAGATGGTGCCCAACCCAAAAACACCCAATGAACTTTCTGAAACAGCTGTACCAACTCACCACTGGAGACCATCCAGATCCACTCTGATGAACCTGAAAATTGATACACGAAAGTTGCAACAGATACAGACATTACATAATACATGAACATAAGTCAAACCTGGGCAAAGTGCTCTCCTGTCTGCAGAAACAATCCTGCTTTAGTGGGGCAGATAAGGTAAAAATGCAGGAGCACCAGATCTTCACTAATAAGTGAACTATAACTGTTCAAACCTCATCATGCTAATACTACTCAAGTTCCAAGTTGTCACCATTATGTGGCTGATATGCAATGTAAGTTGGTTTGCAGAACTGCTCATCCTGAAAGCAGATGACTCTTTTGCAAGATATATTACACTGAACTTCTCCTCATTTCCCTACCCACTGCCCCATATTTCCCATTATGCATTCCTTTTAAAACTCTACATCCAAAAGACCTGAATATTTTAATGAAAAACTAAGAAAAAAAAAAAACCCACTTAAACAAGATGCTTGAGCATTCACTTACCTGTTCTCCTTCTAGACCCATCATTTTAGGAATCGATGGCCCGCAGATATCTATGTCCAGCAGAGCAACCTGGAAAACAAACCAGCCAACCTGTCCCACTGGAAATAGGGCAGCACAG
>VRYO01002014.1:10349900-10384093 GCA_009812075.1 Sialia sialis
CTTCCGCCATAACACTGCGTCACTTCCGCCATAACACTGCGTCACTTCTGCCGCCGCAGGGTCTCGAGCGCGCCGTGCCCAACCGCGGCCGCCAGGGAGCGCTGCCGCAGAGGGACCCGGTGACACCACGAGAACGCTGGTGACTCCAACGAGGGACCCGGTGACACCAGCGAGAGCCCCCGGGAGCCTTAACTTGGCCAATCAATTCTAAGCAATTATATATATATAATATATATAAGCTGGTGATGTGATCTGGAGCCTATTCCTGGCCACCTTATACCAGTCACTGCTCCCTCCCTCTCTCTCCCACAGCTACCTGAGCACAACCTTGTCCCCTGTTCTGCTCCTAACATCACAGCCTAGGTGCTGTAAAAAGGATGTTTTCCTGATCTGAGCAGAGTTCAGAGTCTCTAGTACTCCCATTTCTGACTGATTAGTCCCAAAACTTGCTTGTTTTAACAGAAAAGTGTTTAAGTTATTATTTGAGGTGGTGTCACCTTGGAAATAGAAAAGAGTATCTGGTAATATTTGGAAAGGTAGTAGCACATCTTGGTGTTTAATCTGTCTTTTTGAGAGAATTATATTGCAAAGTTATCTTTGTTGGGACACAGCACTTCAACAACTGCAGGCTTTTTAAAAAGAACACTCTAGGAATTAAAACAACAAAAAACAACCCTAACAACAAAAAAAAAACAAGCCAAACACAAACCCAGGAGCTGTCCACCTACCAAAAAAAACCAGATCAAACCAAATCCCCAAAACAAAATACCCCACCAAAACAAACAAACAAACCAAAAAATAAAGTAAAAATACATTTAGTTAAGATCTTTAAGGCATTTCCAAGCATATTTATCAGAGGTAAAAGCTCAAGATTATAGAAATTGGGATGGATAGGGAGCTGGCTTCACCTACAGATGCAGAGAGCTTCAGCTTCAAGCCCTGGGAGACACCTAGCCAGGAGAAAGGACATCCTTTGACATTGTGGTGAGAGAACAGAGAGAAGAGTTGTCTCATGGGAGCTAACATGTTAACCAGTTTGTCACAAATGGGGTGCTGTTCTTGGTTTTGATACATGGTTGGTTAATTGCCAGCTACATCTATGGTTCTGTTCCTTATCCTCGTTATTGATTGGATCCTGCCCCCTCCATCCCACCTACACCTCTGTGCTTTCTGGGTTTCCAGGTCTGTGGAGGTTGTCCCTTGTACCATGTGGTTTCTATGTTTGTTATTTTTACATTAAAAGTTCTTTGTTTTTTGGCAGCTCCATCATTCCTGTCTCTCTATATATTACACCATGGATTCCCCGGCTGGTCCGGTTCTCTTATGACAGAACCAGAACGCAGCGGCCATACAAGACCACTGGATATTTGTACAGCCCCTGCACTTACTGCTCTGCAATTACCTGCCATGGGAAACTAATAAACAAAACTCTGTTTGGAAGCGGAGTCAAATGTTTAAGCAAATTCAGATGTTTGTGGTGGGAGGAACTGGCCAGTAAGACATACCTGAGAAGTTTATACTGTACCTTGGCCTTGAAAAAACTGGCTTGGTGTGGGACCACCACCCAGTACAGCACTCTGGGTCTGTGCTTCCTGTCCAACATATGGATTAGATTCACTGATGTCAGCAAGACTTTCCACATTTTAAACTGAGGTATATGTCCAAATATTTTCTTTTGGGTCCAACAGATCGTTCTCTGTTCCCACGGTTGTATACAACATTCCCCACAAAAAGCACCAAAAGGAAAAGTGAATTCCTTCCTCAGCACCTCTCTTCCTCCAGCGAGGGCTCCTCGTGCAGGGCTCTCTGGATGAACAACAGGCTTTAGTGCTTTAGGGTGGCATTTCTGGTCACCTTTGATCCAGATCTATCTCCATATCAGGCAGACTGATGGTAACACCAATTGATGAGCCCATATGGCAATATTTACCAAAAATGTCAATAAATCTGTTGTCTTCCTGAAGCTTTGGAAAACAAGGCTTTGTCTTTCTTAATCTTTATTATTCTGGTTCTAGACCAAGGCCTGCCAAGCCTTCCCTGGTTTTGGAAGAGCCAAAGGAGGTGGTTACACCAAACATTCCTTTAGAGTTAGAAAGCAGAGATGGAGCAATATATTTCCTGCCTTGTGATCAAGGTGAGCAGAAATGCTTAAACATATTTTGCAGTGATGTACAATTTGAATTATGCTAGGTGAATTTGTCCCCCAAAACAGGAGAGATGGGAAACCACAACTCTGGTCTGCTCTTTTCTTTCTCACTTGCAGCAGTGCTGGCATAAAGGTTCCCCATGAACACCTCCTCCTTTTTACATTGAGGCTTTCCCTCATGCCACACAAATACTGGGTGTTTTTCACCCTTGTGGTTGTCTGTCATTACAATGACAAACATTATTAAAAGCTGTGTGTTAAATCCTTTTCTTCAGTGAACTCACACTAGAGGCCAGTGGAGAAGGATGGTAGAGCAGCCTCCTCTAGCCAAAATTACAGCACTGAGCATTCTCAAGCCACTGTAAATGCCAGCAAACTCTAACATGAAGCATTATAGGAAGCTAATGAAAACAATTTATTTAGCATGTCCTTTAGATTAAGGTCTTTCCCCTTCTCAGCATCAAAAGAGATGCACAGATGACCTAGAGCTGGACCTTTCTGACAAAACTCTGGCCCGTGCTTAACATGAGGAACACATTGGACAGCATCAATGGAGTGGGAAAAGCAGCTGAGTGAGTGTGAGTGGCTACTGTAGCATTTCCTTTGCATCCTCCCTGCGGTAGTAGGAGCTGCCTGAGCACAGCCCTTCCCCTTTCATCTGAGAATGGTGTAGGGAGAAGTGACCTCTCCTGTCAGTCACTCCCTGCCTGCTCCCAGTGGCCGCTGGTGGAGAGCAGCAGTGGCGCTGAGCAGGGCTGTGCACTGAGCTGGGCTTCTCAGAGACAGCTGTGCTGAGCAGCTCCTCACCCTCCAGCTCCCCTGCCAGTGTCCCTCTGCTTTTGATTGACTCTGTGCCTTTCAGGTTACAAACCCACAATAAATCAAATGAAAATCCAGCTGAGGTGCAGGTAAGGGCAGTGAAGCAAGGAGCATACTAGTGTCTGCCACAGACTTCATGTACTGTCTGTAAAAGAGCTTGGGTTGTTGGCACCTTAGTGCATTTGGCACAGCCTTAATGCTAAAGACTGATAGAAATTGACGGAAGTAAAATGCTCCATTTGCCTGCAGTTTAAAACTGCAGATTAGCATTGGTCTCATCAATGCAAGAGCAGTAGCAGCAGCAGAGCAGTTTGCAATAGAGGGCAGTATCTCTGTGCTAATGCCCTGTCAGTTCCCTTACCACTAACACAGCACGACTCCGATGGTGAACGTACTTCACAATCTCAAATGATAACGACTCTGTCTTGTTGGAAGAAGGAAAAAATAATTGGTATTTTTTGTTTATTTATGGTCTGTTTTTCATTAAAAGTTCACCTCATTCACTACTGAAATAAGGGCATATCCAAAGGAAACTTGGCAAGCATTCTGCTGACTCTAGTACCACTACCTACTTTTAGGATTAGCAATGAATAAAATTATTCTTGTCAGCTCTAGTAAAAAGCAGATTCATGTGGATAAGTTTTGCAGACTTTTTCCTTTCTCACCATCCATTATCCAAAAAAAGACATTTTTTCATTAAAGTTTTCCTGAAACTATTTGGCAATCTGGTACATACCTGCAGCACTCAGGACCAGAGCAAATGCTTTCTGCTTCAACAGACCCAAATAGATAAATTACAGTCTGAAAAAGCAATGTTAAAGAACAGATTAAGTACTTACTGTTTTAGATAGTCAAGATGGAAACCTACTTAGAAATTTAATTTTCTGATGAGAAAATGAATGTAATCAGATCATAGAGAAGGGGAAAGAGCTCTAACCCCAAATATTCTGCAGAAAATAGACTGAGATTGTCTGGCTCAGTAGCTCAGCAGTGCCAGCTCAGGTTCAATACACTGATTTATACACTTTACTATTGTATCAGGCTGGTTACCTGAAGCTTTTCTGGGCAGCTGCCTAAGGAAGTGTGCAGAACTAAGGAATTCCGAATTACTCAGGAATGTCAGTACTTCAGTTTAGAGACAGAAATACTCTACAGATAACTGAAAAAAAGACTACTGAGAAAACACCACTGACATTACCAAAATTAACATTTTCCTTTTGCATCCTTTAATATTTAGTCTCAGTGTTCAGTTGAAATCTAGAGTAAATATGAAACTCAAAAAATAGTGACATCCCTGTGAAGTTTAATGTGCAGGACTAATTCTTAGCATAAAGTTTTGTGTGGAGAAAGAAGACTAAATGCAGACAATTTGGTGAGTAAATACATGTACTTTTCATAGAATACATTAAGCACTTGGGTGAAGAAAGGGGTGATCTAGCAGGCAAAGCAGGGCATTAAAGAAATGGTGAATTTAAGTTCAAAGACAGTAGCTTACACTACACCAGCAGTTTTGAAGACAGGGATTCAGGCTGCAAATTATTTGAAATCCCTAATTAGTGCTTCAGCTCCTGCATCATGGACTAAATTCAGTGGAGACAATATCAGGTGCTTCCAACAGTCAGGGGCCAACTCTGTCATGCTCTGAAAGCATGCAGACTTGGATTGGAGTGCACAGTTTTGGAGAGGTGGAATAATTTAATCTGTATTAAGTTGAGCTTTAATAATCATGTTGAAGTAGCAGATGCAAAGGACAAACTCCAGAGACAATTGAGGTAAGATTCACTAAAAGGTTGGCCACTGCATATTATCCTATTATACCCAAAAGGCATAAACATGTCCTGTAGCACTTGCTTCCTGAAAAAGCACCTCCTCACAAGACACACCTGTATTCCCTTCCCTGGAAATGCCTGTGGCTCACACCCAGCCTGAGAGGAGCTTGCTCCTAGACAGATATGTTTTACAAGGAACCTTGCAGCATCTGATTGTTCATTTGATACTTACATGTTTAAACTGTGGAAAGATATTTTAGAAGGTATTTTATTCTATTTTACATTAATTGATGATACTCCCTGGCCATTTGCTGATGTAGAAATAGTACATTTTTATTTTCTTTCTTAAACAGTGAACAAACTTTGGAAAGTGTGCAAATAGAGAGGCTCATAAACAGCACAATTATCTGTTTTAGAGGAAGAAGAAGACTAAGCTTTTGCACTTTTATTTTGCAGTAGCTGGGGAAGAGCCCAAAATCAACTAAAATTTAGAAGTATTTATATACAGAATGTCATTACTCTATCCTGACACCTAAGTTCCAAGTTTTCCTTGCCTTTTGATAAATACATTTCCATATCTTTAGCTTGAATGTTGGCCTGGTTCTGGTCAGAAACAGTCTGATATTTCAAAGTGGGTCACAGTGAACATTTCTAACATTTGTTCTGCCTTTGTCTTCCTATTATACAAAGCAGAAGTGGCACAGAAGAATATAGACCTCTCTGTCTATACTGCCTCTGTAGGAAGTTTTTTACTAAAATAAGTCACATGTTGGAAGTATATTAATTGAATTTTGAAACAAATATTCTGAAGTTAACCTGAAGTTACCGACAGATAAAATTTTTTTAAACAGCAAGACTTATCTACTACTTTCACACAGCTCCACTCAGAGTTCTATAAGTTTTCCAATAAGATTCTTTCCCTTACAGAGCAGCCTCATGTTCACTATTTTTTTTTTAATGCACATTTGGAAACAATAGAGTTTTCCTGCAATTCTATTTGTCATAAGTAGTTTAAGATGTTGTCAGATTATTTTTAGGGACTCTTAGGAAAGTTCAGACTAACCAGCTATGTGTAAGCTCACAGCACATAAATATATTTTCTTTTTCTTTTTCTTTCCCCCCTCTAGCTACAAAGCACAAAAGATGTAGCTTTTTGTGTACTTTAGCTTGTATATGGTCTGGCCAGCTGAGCACTTTATGCCTGAACTGGCTATCCATCTAAGCTTCTCATGGATTTAAATGCATGAACATTTGCATCACATTTTCAATTGGTGTCTTCTATTGTTTTTAAGTGCCTCTTTATAAAATAATTTCTGGCAAGAGGGAGCACAAGTGCATTGTGAGATATTGACACACGAGCAGGAATTTTGTCATGGAGTCCAGCTGACACTGACATAACTGCTGACAACTGGATTGTAATGGAAGAACCAGTAGCTATATCCCTATACTGTTACACCATTAAATAACAATAATAAAGTACCTGGAGAAACTTGAGATATTTGTATTTGTGTAAGGAATAATTTGTTTGTATAGTATACATGGATCAAAAACATCAGAGAAGAATGAAGTCTATTGCAGTTTCTGCTGAGTTATTGGGTAGCACATACATAGCAGAGACACTTTACTCATCACAAACTCCACAGTAATGGGGTTACATCAGAATGAAAAAATGATACAGTGGAAGCAAACAGCTTATGCTGCTGAGGAGGAAGTCAAGCTGGTCAGTGTTGTCAAAAAAAAAAAAAAAAAGGAAAATACAATAGGTTGACTCAGCAAAAACATTGCTGGTTGAGCTCTGGGTGGTTACATGGTAGAAATCCTGGTAATTCTCTTGCTCCTGACCATACATCAGAGGAATAAGAGGAAGCAGAAGGCAAGTGAGGGCAGGAGTGTGGATGAGTGCCCATTTAACAGGTATCCATCATCAGCAAGCATCATGGAGCACCCTTTCTGCTTTCTCCAGTCTGTAATAATTGGAGGAAGAAGCATTGCGAGGATTGCTTAAATGGGACAGCCATTGGTTTAGTTCTTAAATTCTACCACAGTTCTGTTCTTCCACTGGGAAGTGATTATAGTCAAGGCAGCTAGTATAGCTCCTGTTCCCTTCTCCTCTAATAGCAATTAGACAAAGGGTGCTACAAGTTCAGGTTTTGTATTTAAAAACTATCAATCTTTCAAAGGCTGTTCTTGTACTCAAGCAATGAATGCCACTCTCAGAGACATCCTTCTTTCTGACTAATTATTTTCCCAGCTAAGCAGTCTAGCTCCATAAAATGAGAGGAAAATTAACATAGTAAAGATTTGCTATCTTGGAAGCAAAAGAGCCTGTTATAATGAGGTCTGTAGCCCATTTTGGAATGAAAAACATTTTTCTGATTTGTGAAACAGCAAAATCTTTTCCAGATCAAAAAAATCCACCCGAAACCCAACCCCAAAACACCATACAGGGACCCTCCTGCAACCATTCATTTCTAAAATCAGTACCCTGAAAAAGGAAAGAATCAAAAACTACATAAAAGAGTAAACAGTGTGAATGTGGCGCTGTTCTAAAAATGATCCCATGTTGAAATGGCATGTTTTCTTCTGTTTATATCTCTTGCACATAAAAGCTTATGATTAATTTATCTTACTTGATTCTGGGCTTAATCTTGGTCATAACAATGTGAGGTTCATCCAGAGTTTGGATAGTGGAATCCTGGAAATTGAGGTGCTGGATGCAGAAGGCTAGAAGCCCTGGTGAGGTATTTGGCAAGGGTTAAGGTCACAAAACCGAGAAGGCATTACAGCTCCTCTGCATTTCATCATCACTGGGCTCAGAGCATGTGGTCATTTGGGGATGCAAACATTCTGAGGAGTTTAATCACAGCCTGGGACTCTGCTCAGACTCAGAGCTGAGACTTAGAGAGAGAGCAGAGACAGATGTGTTCTTGGAGCACATCCTCAGACTGGTGAACAGAAAACAGTGTGTGCACAAGTCAGTGCAGAAGGGGATGGTGGCTCATGGCCATCGACATGTCCCAAGAAACACTCAGTTTATGCCAAAAGATGTTGCAGTAAATGTATTTTAGATTTGGTGTAGAAGTACACAAATCTTTAGGAAAAGAAGGAAAACCTTTAATCATGATGTCAGTCCTCATTAATATGTTTGCATCTGCTTTCCACAAAGTTCATATTAGCATAAATAGTTACCTTGGCTTCAGGATGTTTATGGACATGAGCTCTGGGAATCAGTCAGAGCAGGCAGCAAGTACATGTTTACCTAGTCCAGTATTGGTACCATGTCTAAACAGAAGATTATCCCTTCTAGCTCCAACACCTGTCCAGTGCTCAGGGGTGTTCCCATGCCCAGCACCACCCTTCCTGCAGGCCCTGCTGTTCCAAGGCTGGGAGCACAGGGATCAGAAAGATACTAGAAAAACATGTACCTAGTAAATAAAACCATGAAAAAATAGCCACCCACTCTAATAAATAAGTCATCAGGATTCTGAGTATTTCCACTCAGCTCACAGAGAATGCTTTTAGAAACAGCTTCATTGTGTTGGGGACTTTTTATCCCTAGGGTGTGAAAAGGCAATTTATTATATCAATATATGACGGAATTTGACTCTCACTTTCTTTTTTGCCTATATTTTTACTCTCTACCAGAAGAGCCTACAGTATTTTGTTTTAGTAGTTTTCTCCTCAGAATGTGTCTATGACATGACAATAAAACTAGTCAGGTTAAGATTAATTTCAGATTCGAGATCCGGATTAAGCTTGCAGTCCAAATATTGCAAGTTATCATAGTACTTTGAAGTAATGTGGTATATATCCTAAAATTATTTGTGAAATCAGTAATGAGCACACTATTTATTCAGTCAAGTATAATATCAACAAATATGTTAAATTTGACAAAATAATTTTGGCAAAATATGGAAACCTGGGTGGGAAATATTTAGTAAAACTGACCGAGAAGCAAAATTTTAAAGGCATTTAAAAATAAGAAGGCACAAGTATGCTCCTCCCATCACATTACCTGTCTGCTGCTTTTTGCATTTAAGTAATAAAGAGTGAGCTGACCTCAGAACCAACAAAAAAACCCCAACAAAACCAGGCTGCAGCATTTTAGAAGTGCTTATGTTTTACGTAAACCTACCCTGAGTACATGATGGAACTTGAGTGACTGCTCTCAGCCTTCCAGCCACAAAAATCACAGCTGGTGGAACGAGAGAGCAGCAGGAGCAGTTTTCTTCCTGCTCCCAAGAACGCTACAGCACAAAACTTTCCGGTGTCCTGGAAGGGAAAGTTTCCTGCGGGGCAGCTGCTGGGCCAGTGCTCCCCAGCTCTCGCAGGAACACGCTGCTCAGCAGTTGTTGTGTTTGAGTCCTGCCTTTGGAGGGCATCCAGAAATGACGTGGGCTGGTGCAATGCTGTCTGGTGATCCTCCCCACCAATCCGTTCCTGTACAGCAGATTATCTAAACCACTTCAGCCAATGTGTGGTCAGAGTGAGTAATCGAAAACTGTTAGAACAAAGCTTCTGTGATGCATTGGAGGTGGTTCCCCTGAGGCCATTTTTCTTTGTATGTCTTAAATGTCAGTGCTTTTAAAAAAAAATAAAATAAAAATTCAAAAACGCACAATGAACCTAACCCACATCCATTTAAATGCAGCCAGGCAAGGCATAAAGATGTGTGCATCTTCATATGTTTCAATTTTGAGTTCACAGACCAGCTTAAACAATATTTTTTTTAGTGAATGAAGGAATGAATGAATGAGGAGTTTTGCTCTGTAGCGCTTACCAATTTTCTTGGTTGTGTATAATGTGCTTGCAGACATTTTCTTGCAGAAAACATTAATTTCATCCTCTTCTCTAACTTCATTAGAAATAATTGAGTGTAAGAGAGCTTTTCCATCCCCATCCACCAAATCAATTAAATTCATAGGCTCATGATTACAGGCCAGGCAGTAATGCATGGTGACTGTATTACACACTTACCATAACATGAGCACGTGTGTGACCTGTGGCATCACTCTGGGAGCTGGTTTCAGTGTCTTGGTTCATTGCTAACCACGTGCTCTGGACTGTTTTCATTTTACTTCATGAAGATGAATCATCATTTCAAGCCCAAGAAAGAAAGTTTTACTACCAACACAGACTAAAGGCTCAACCACAAAGGGTCCTACCCAGAATCTGAACCACGAAAAGTCTTCTGTTCCTCTAGAAGTAGAAAACAGACAACCCATTCAATACTTTCTGAAAGTGAGACGTAACTGTGCCCAGTTCTTACTTGGCTGACAAATGTGCTGCTTTGTTTCATTGGTTTTATTTGAATGATACTTTTTTATTGAAAAGAAAGAAATGTATTTACAACGGGCTCCCAGTTTTAAGTAGCATTAAGGTAAGAGGCCAACATCCTCACAAGTCTCCATAATAGATCCACACCAGAGCAGGCTTTGGCTCCTTTGCAGGCATCAAGGCGTAGCATGGGAAACAGGGCTGTGCTGTCAGGGGGTGTAACATAAACACAGGAAAGGAGGACCCAGCTGAGCAGTGTGTGACCTCTGAAAGCACTGGGGATTCTTTGCTGCACAGCCTTGGTACATCCAGGCTGCTGGCTTTGGTTAGCAGTGAAGGGGCACAGTGGGAGCAATGGGTAGGACTGGCAGGCTTGTAAACCTCTCCCTGACACACATGCTGTCCAGGAGCTGGACCTCACCTTTGCAATGGACAGGTGAACACTAAAATAATCAAGTCTTGACATCAGCACTGGTTACTCAAATTCTGCTTCTGAGCAGCAGAAGACCCAAATCCTTGGTGTTCTCAGGGAAAAGGAAGGATGTGGGCTTGGAATATAATCAATATTTAATGTCATTAAGTCTCTTACTGTAACCAGTAAAATTGTAGGCAAGAAATAAAACAATATTTCCAAGAATACTCCTTTATCATAAGCAATTCCTCTGCAAATCAAGTAGTTACCAAACTTCACTGAATTACCAACACAAATATTTCCTCTAAATCACAGCTAGCTTACAGTGATTATCTGATTAAGAAGGAACCACTGCAGAATTAAATTACAAGGAGAAATTTACTGCCATTATACTCACTTTCTTCCATTCTCTGTTTTCTCCATATCAAACCAGATTTCTTTCCCTGCAGTCTCTAATCAGTAAAGGTTTCCTTTTGGGTGAAAACTCTCTCAAGCATCTCTGTGAGAACCTACCCTGGACACAAAGGCCTCTCTACAATGTGGAAATTGGCCTCATATGTTCAGTCATGTTCATAGACTGCCACTCCAGAGTCCAAGGTGATTCATCTACTGCAGAACTGCTTTGCTGTGAGGGCTGAGTGGGCTTGGACAGTGCCAGCCAGGAGATCTTTCCCACTGCTCCTCTATACAGTGTCAACAAGCCCATAAGGATTTGGACTGGGATGCAGGCTCCTGGCATTCTTAACTCTTTGGGTTTTGTCTATAAATAATCTTTCAGCAGCAGGAACTCATTCAATTTTCAAACCACACACATCATTAGCAAATCTGGTACAACTTAGTGTGTAGACAAGATCTAAATAGCAGCATATTTTAAATCACATTATGCCATTTTTAGTGGTTGTTGAAATTCAAGTTGCATTGATTTTAGTAGACTGGCTGAGAAACTCCATTATTTCAATTTGACCTCTTCCACTCTAAAGCTACCTACAGGAAAAGCTGGGTTCACCACACTGGCTGTAATGCATCCTGATCAGTGAGGGTAACATAATAATGTAGAGGCTAGGAAATATAAACATGCTTCCCCTTCTTTTGGAGCATTCACTTAGCAGCTACATTTACTGTGGAAGCAGATAATTTGTCACTTCTGGTGCCACCACACAATCAATTAGGTAGGCAAGTTAGCCAGTATAATAATTTTGTTAAAAACTTCCAACAAATAGAACAAAACAAGATGGCCTTAAAATGAATTCACAAGTCTAGTTTTATACTCACTCTGAGTTTTGTTTTCCATGTCCTCTCTGAAGAAATCCTCCACAAAACAGTCAGCAGCATTAGGATTGATATGAGTCTGGTCATCAGGATTTCATATATCCAAAATACCAACCATGTTTTAATTGGGATAAAAAAGACAGAGTGCTACTTATCCCTTCTTCCCACATTTGCCAGTCATGTTGTTGATGCTCTAAAGGATCCTGTGTAGAAAAAAAAAGGAAATTTCATTTGAAGTCACTGGAACATTAGAATGTCTCTGAATTTTTCTTCAGGTGGAGTGAAAGGCCATTAGTATGACATACTTACAACCCAGAAGTACCTGGGGGTTCTGAGTCAGTCTAACTCCTGCCAACTCCTAGGTTATGTAAGAGCTTCATAAAATATCTTCCAGATACTCAGAAGTGTTTTAGGCTTAACATATATGCAAGTTTTCTGTCAGTCTAGTATGATTTCTAGTATCTTAACCCAAATGTTTATATAAGTACAGTGTTTACTAGAAGTAGTTATATTGACAGATAATTAGCATATCTTGTCCTTCCTGAAATGCATGTAAATGTTACTCTACTACAGCTCCCTAATGCTTTAGCTGATCCAAATCCTTGCATGCTATGTTCATCAGATCTCAAATTAGAAGCTGTAATCCTGACAGGGTATTTGAAATTTGGACACTTTTTTCCTATCAGAATTTTTGGTTGAGCTCACAGCTTAAAATATATTTTCTTACCGATGAAATTCTAAGAAAGTAAACCCATTTGCTGCATCCCTTTCTAGAGATTTTTTACTTTTAAATAATTTATTTCTCTCGTGGTTTCAAGGAAGAAAAATTCAGCCTTATATCTTGGCTACAATAGAGGAAGAAAATACCAAATGAAGCACTTCTTTGTAACATGTAAATGTTATCTGAGTTGCTGTTTATTTTAAAGGAAGTGCTGATGTTGGCAATTGTTCCCTGTGTGTGCTGCCAGCTTTATAGTAGAAGGGCTTGGACAGAAAACATATTAATAAAGTCTACTTTTCTGTAGTTAAACAACTGTGACAGTCCCAAAATCAGTTAAAGTGGTTTCTGGAAAAATCAATCTTTCTTACAGTCCATAGTGCATGCAGAAATTACCAGAAGCACAGTTCCTTCAGTATGAAGAGTTTACCAGCCCAGCGACTATGCACAAGGATTTGCCACATCTCCTCTGATAAACTGCTGGAAGCACTTGGCCAATATCTGCTCCTGATTTCAGAGCTCCCTATTCAGGGGCTTTTCTGACAAGTTCTGATTACCGTGTTTGTGCGCTAAATCTAGACTGTTCAGCACATCCTGCCCCACAAGTTTAAGCTGTTGTGAACTACACCAAGACTGGCTTCTACCATCCACACCAAATGTATTCTACAGGTGCTCAAACTAGTCATGATGCTCCTGCACGAGGCTGCACAAGTGAGAGGCTGCAAATGAAGATAGCAAGAAGATCTGCCAAAGCAGAGTGGCTTAATCCACTCTTGAAATCAGCACAAGTGAGAAATCCTCACTTCTCACAGGTGCTCTGAAAGTTTGGCAGACATTTCATATTGACTCAGTCCAAGACAGCTGTACAAACCCTGCTAAAAGTGTGAGTTGTGTGCTGGTTTGGCCCTAAAGACAACCCACGGAACTGATTTTTTCTGAGAGGAGCAGCTAGAGCTTCCTCTATGTCTGACAAAAAACCAATCAGTGATTGGTTTTGAGAACTGACAAATGGTTAAACCACTGAAAAAGATGGACATGCCTGTAGGAAATTCACAATTTAAAGTGAACAAAGCCCGGGACAGGAGAAGGACGGAATTGGCTTTGAGATGTGACTTTTCTGGATGGCACCTGAAACACATTAACAGTGCAGTAATCATAGTAAAAGACTAGAGGAAGAGCTGGTTGGTAAAGCATACTGGCTATTTTGGACAAAACAGAATAATACCATTTTACTGTTATCTGTATTTCTTCCTGGATTTACTCACTCATTTACAGAATAAGTGGCACACTACAGTTCTAGTAATTGAGCAGTTTCCTACCTCAGGGTCCACTCCACATGGCAGCTGTAGGAAGACCAAAATGCATTTTGCATTGGACAGAAGCCAAATCCAAAACAATGACAGATTTGAAAGTCTCCCGAATGAACTGGCTGTGTTCCCTATCCTTTGTTTTGTGTTGGTGGTGGCTGAATCAGGCTACCAACACAAGTGCCCTTGCAGGGCAGCTGGGCTGCACAGTGTGGACATGTCCCTGCAGCCAGCCCAGCCTGTCACAGTGCGCCTGACAAGCAGATTCTCCCTTCTGCTAAAAAATCAGCATCTCCGGGCTATTTTGTCAAACCATTCACACAGCAACAAAGTCTGTAAAGATTTTAAATAATAAGAAACCATTTTGAACACAGAATTGGGAATGACATCCAGGCTTCCTTCTGGCACTCATCAAACGCATCTCTCACAGACCACGCTGCATTTTGATTTGTCCCAGGATGATGCCACAGTCAGGGTGCAGGTGGCTATGGAGAGGGCAGACTGCTCCATCCAGCAATGTAAGTGGTGGCTTTCTGGGAGGCAGTTTTCTGAATGTAGGGAAAGTTCCAGAAGTAACTGGGTTTTGTATTTCAATATTTGACTGCAGAGCAATGCAAGGGGTCCTGGTGATGTGTTGCTGGGTACAGGAGGAGCTCTGTTTCTGCAGACTTCACAGGAATCTGGTTTGAATTACCAGTCCTACCTTGTTGTTTCTTACTCAGAAACACTTCACAACCAACTTCTATCACAGAACCCCCTTGGGATGTGACTTTAGGGAGGAGTGAGGAATCTCACTGTTTTGTTTCCCAGCGGGAAGATTGTTTCCACTGGTAACATTTTTCTCCCTCTCTATGCCTTTGTATGGAGGCGAGGGAGATTTTATCACTTGCTTATGTTACTACCAAACTGTGGAATAAAGTACTTTATTTGCATTTCATATACTATTTTTACAGTGCATGAAGAATAATATTTGCATTGAGCTGTTAAATACTGACAATAGTCCCACCCTATTTATCAAATACTGACAGCTGACCAAGCAAAGGAGTAAAAATTATTTGGAAATTTGGATCTTCTTGAAGCCTTTAAATATATTTCTGGAAGCTGGAGACTTTCCCAGTTCACACAGCTACTTTAATAGCTAGACATATTTTCTCCCTTCCTTATGCCAAGAACTCAATTAAGAAATATATAGCAGGAGGGAGGCACTTCTAAGGGACCTCACTTTTTTTTTCCATTCTTAACAGAAGAAAAAAAGAAGGAAAAAAAAATCTTTATCTGAAATCAATCAACATAAGTGAAGAGCCAACCTGAATTTGAAAATCTGAGGACTTTGATCCCAAAGCTCGTAGGGCTGAACAATAATTCCGAACATTAAAAATTCCAGCTCCTTCCTGACTGTGCCTTTGTTCAGCAATGTTCTGTCCACAATCTCGACTGCTCTTGGGTGGAGACCTCACTTGGTACATTGTCAGTGCAAACAACACTGAAGTGTTTGCTCACAGTGGCTGCCTAAAGCCAGGGAGCCACGACAGCTTGTGCTGTTCTTGGAGAGCATCACTTGGATATAGCAATTCCCTGAGATTCACCTACCAGCAGCAAGAACAAATCCCCAGTGAGAACTGCAAAACCAACACTCTACAAAAATCATCTTCTTCCCTAAATATGACTGAGCAGAAGATATGAAGTGTATTATCCTAGTGAAAACAAACCTTCAGTGGAAAAACTGCTCTTGTCTTTTTTTAAAGTGGTATCCACACATGCAGCATATTCCAGTTTGTTGACAGCATAAATCCTTTTTTTAAAAAGTAAATGGCTTTCTTTAGGCTATCAAAAAAGAGGAAGCTTTCATGGACTTTGGCTATAAAGCTCTACAAATAATTCATAATTTGCTCCTTAGAAGCCAAGAGAGATGGATAATGCAGAAAAATCTTGTTCTGCCACTGATTTACTGAGTAAACAAATTTACACTCAGCCTCCAGAATGCAGTTAATCCCAGCTGTGATGGGAATACGTCAAAGGAAACACGTTTCCAGCAATCATAAAGATACTCACACAGATAAACCTGAGAATCTCTTATAAAACCCCCCAAGAGAATATAACACTTATTTTTTGATAGATATCTCTGCTTGGGAACTAGATCATTAATTATTGTACTCATATGGAGCCACAGACATCAAGAAGCCAGATCTACTGCATTTCCATGTATAAACCCAGAAATTTGATGTGCAATTCCATAATACTTGAAAGATAAGATCTGTTTTATAGCAAATAAAGTAATGTAGAAAAGACCAAAACCTGTCTCTGCCTGTTTGAAACAATGAGATAATTTTAGTTCCAGACAAGCCATTTCCTAACATTATCTAAACTATAGCTCATAAAAGTTTATGAACTCAAATTCCAAATCGCGTAAGAAAACAATGGCTCTCAGTATCTTCATTAATGATAACAGCAGTTGGGTGCAATAACATTACTGATTGCAGTGAAAGCAATTTACTTTACCCAACTCTGCTAGCAGCAATTTTTATAAAATTTAAAATAACAACAAAGCAACAGAATCTGTACAGGTGGTGTGCCCAATCAATATATGTGAGGGTGTTTGTATGACAGGACTTTTCAAAGATCTTCCTCTTTCCATGTGTCAGCATGGAAGTTTTTAACCAGAAATAGTGCTCATTCCCTAGGGAAAAAACCGGAGTATTAGCTACTGGGAAAAATAATAATCTCTCAGAAGACCCATTTCTGATACCATATTGAGTCCAGCCTTTTCAAACCCATGTCCCTGGGCTTTTTAAATTTGAATTGAATCTAGAGATAATCTGAACTCATACACATCCCCAATCCATTATACCACCTTTATCTCAGAGTATGAGCAAAGCTAATTTTTGTGCTGCAGAACCACACAAATAGCCCGATGAGATCTACATTCTAGAGGGACATGTTGTCACTATCATTAATGGTCTAATGATACTCTCCCTCTTAAAAATGGTCAGTTAGTGGCTGCAGACAGGGTGAACCCAGGGGTAGGATGGTTAATATAACAGCCACTGACCAAAAAGGATTTTCTGGGATTTTCCTCCCTCCCATAACATCACTGGCATGAATTTAAAGTATCATGATCATGCATTTCCTAGTACAACAAAACTGGCAGCTCTTGGAAACAATGGCAAAGTGCATCTAAACTATGCTCAGCAGAGATGAGATTTCAAATCCCTGTACCTTTGAACAGGAGACCTGTGTGTCTGATGATTGAGTTTTTAACCACAAGCAGCTCTGATAACTGCACACAAGGGTTTTGCAGATTTTTGTTCCTTATTGCAAGGGAAAGAGCACAGGCAACCCATTCTGCAGGAGAGGCTTAGGAGAATTGCAATACAGTAAAGGTAGATGCACCGGTGACAAACACAAGCAAATGAGATGACTCCGGACTCCAGATCTGGACTCTGACACCAAAGCAGTAGTTTACAAAGTTTACTATGGCATTTTTGGCTTAGTTCTGCAGCCCCAAATTCTTTTAGGAAGGAGACCCATCCCAAGTGTATCACAGGCTTCTTTTTCAAATGAAGGGATTAAAGCAAAGGCACAACCAATTCCAACAATGAAAAAAAAAAAGCAACCAATAACAAATTACCAATAATTTACTGTACAATAAGGTATTTCAATTTAGAGAAGATATAAAACAGAAAATATTTTTTCTGATGCAAATTGCTTTGAAGAATTAAAGAAAGGGAGACATTTCAGTGTCACTGCACTATGATCCCACATCATGTATGAGCATGCCTGCTCAGGCCATAAAATAACTGCTGGCACTACCAGTTCAGATCTGTTCCCTGCCCTCAGGGCTGCTGAAAACCATGCTGTAAACCAAACCTTCTATTAAAACTTAGTCAGGAGAATAAGATCCAGGTCAGACTGGTACAAGTATTATTTGATGAAGGAAAGACCCTCCTAAGTTTTTCAGCTTTATAACTCTAGTTTTGTTTTT
Organism: Sialia sialis; assembly: GCA_009812075.1. NCBI lineage: Eukaryota > Metazoa > Chordata > Aves > Passeriformes > Turdidae > Sialia > Sialia sialis. Next base: position 10,367,600 of record VRYO01002014.1, read on the forward strand.
TTTTTCAGCTGGAATCCATAAATGTTTATCCAGTCTTCCTATGATGTCCTTTGATCTCTTAGAGGTTTTTATTTTTAAAAAAACAGATAACATTCCTGTAGTCATATTGGACAAATAAGTAAAGGAGATGACACAGTGATCTGAACCTTTGTTTGGATTTTCTCTCAGTATTTATAAACACCATCATTGGCTGCCAATGCAAAGAAATTCAAACTTAGACAAAATACCCATGCTGATGTGGTGTATATAATATAAGGCAGACCTATGGTGTACAAGAGAGACTTCCCATCAGTTGTTTGTAGGGTTTTTTGTTGTGTGGTACTTTTAATTTTTTTAAAGGCATGCTACTGTAGGACCATCACTAAACCCTCCAAAATCAAATGGAATTTTTAAAGTGGAAAAGATTGAAGGGAAATATATCTAAATAAGCAAGACAGAGGTTGTCTTCTGGTGAGAAATTTCTTAGTGTTGTGAAACAAACATTCCTAAGAGAACTCAGGTCGAGGAAACCAACAAAAGATGCTGGTGAAAATAATCTCCACAGAGGGCAACAGGCAAAGCATGGTCAGGAAGGTGGTGGGACCGTGAATGTCAGTGGGTCTCTACCTGCTCTGCAGGTCTAAAAGACCATCACAGTTTTCAGAGGCAGAGGAGCTGTAGAGCTGCTGGGGGTCCTGAGCAGCACAGAGCAACCCAAGGACCACATCTATGGACCCGAGAGCACAGGCACCCCGCAAGAACCCCTGCACTGTGCTCTCGTGGCTGTGCATCCTGCTGGGCTCTCTTGCTTTAGCAGGCAAGAAGGAAAAGATTGATTGAACAGGCAGCTCCTGTGGCAAGGCTCAGGCTCGATATCCAGGCACTGGTGTTCTGTGGTGTACTTAAAGCACCGTAGGAGGAAGAGTGACGTTGTTTTAAAAGCTCAGCTTCAAAAATAAACATGCTACAGAGACAGGAGTGTATTCATGCCCTCCTATCACATCTGTGCCCTGCAGGCAATGTTCTGAGAGGAGTCTGTGAAACCCGTACTTGCAGCTATCTCAGACAGCTCCACCTATAACTGTCCCAGCCCTGGCTCCCGGAGCCTGACACGCTGCCAGGGCTGTGTACGTGATCCCCTCGTGTTCCTACGCAGTCCTAGCCGTGTTTAACTCGCAAGCATTTTAAACACGCCATGCAGGAAAACAAGGTAAACATGAGAACGGGCTCGGGAGAGCGATTTGCATGCCCTGTGCTCGCTTGCGCGCCCTGCAGAGCTGCAGGGATCCACACACGCTGTGCCCCAGGCTCTCGGGGAAGGAGCGTGCTGCTCTCAGCCCTGGCAGCTCAGCCCAGCCTCTGGCCAGGCACTTGGAGATGCTCCTGCACTGCACATGCTGCTGCCACTCCAGCCTGTGGATGAGGTGCTTAAGTGTTAACCAAGGACTCTGTACACGTTTTACAGCCAGAACTGAGCTCCATGCTGCTGTGGTTGCTGCATTAGCTCCATCAGTTGCTGAACTAGCTGTTGGAATGGCAATTGCTTGCTCTAACATGTCTCTGCTACTCTGCTCCGTGCCACTCTCCGTGCATCCTGCCCTGCCCTCTCTCCTTGGGAGCGCTTCTCATCCCGCAGTTCCTCCTTTCTGCTTACTCAGGCTCTATGTCCCTGCTTCACCTTTCTCATTTAAGGCTGAGCACAACCCTTGCCAGGCCCCTCCCTCCTGACATCCCAGACGAAAAAGAAAGGGAGTTCCATGCCTCTGTTTCAGGTAGGACAAGACATAGCAAACAGATTTGGGGGCAAAGCTGTCCCATGCCAGTGTCATAAATGCTGTCTGCACAACACAGTCTCTCAAGGCTTGCACAGACCTACTCCTATGAAGAGAAAAGTCCCAAGGAGTGTTTGCCTTTACAGCTGAAATTTGCAACTAGAAAGTGTCACTCCAAGCTATGTGGGCTCAGGGATGCTATGGAAATTAATTGAAACAAAATCCATGATCAAAATAATGGAGTTTATAACTAACTACTAATGGATGCTCTGTACTAAAATTATCAAATATTTTTTCCCTCTTACAGATCCTTAAAGCTGAGCTTATTCCTTGATTCAATTGGAAAAAAGGGAAGAGTTCATCTGTACAAGTACTTACTGCAGAATTAGTTTTGTGCCTTGGACTGAGCATAAATGAATTGATTTGGACAATAAAATTATCAGTATATATATTTGTCCTCATGGCTGTTAGTCTGAGCAGAGAGACTACAGTTTTGTAGCTAGATAGGGGAATTCCTTTAAAAAATGTACTCTGAATACTTCATTAAAGATTTTTGGCACAACTGAGGTTTCCTGTGTTCTGAACACTGCACAGACAAGAAGTGCCTAAGCAAACAATGGCACATTACTAAAGACACAACTCTGTACAAAAGAAAAACTGGGGAATAATGTGGCCTAGCAGAGAAGTTGTGTCAGGGGGAGACTGCTGAGTTGGTTCAGCTTGTTTGTTAACTGCAAGTGAAATACAAAGCTTTGCTGCTAAACAGGCCATCCAGATATGGGTGGAAAAATATTAGTTTATTCTTCATCTGCAGTTTGTTCAGGAAAGTTGACAGTCTTGTCTAAGCAGACAGCCCTAAATGATACATTTTTTTTGGTATCCCAACTGGAAGCACTTAGGCAAAAGAACTGCTACCTGGCTCTCCCCAGGGGCAGATAAATCAGAGCTATGCATTGGTGAGCACAAGTTCCATACATAAACATTTAGGCACTGCGATTTATTACTTGTAGAAAGCTGCAGCACGTTAACGTTCATTTATCTTCCATATTTCAAGAGCAGCAGAAGAACTATTCCCAGTATGACAACATTTACAAGAGAGTTTATGCCGCCAGATTTGCCTACTTAAGGCCCTCACTTAGTATTTAGAGCTGTTGCAGCCGTGCAGAATCCTCTGGAATGAGGCATTGAGCCTGCTGTCATGGATGCTTGATATCTTGAGCAAAGCAGAGGCAGGACTCTCACTCATTCAAGGGAACATTCAAGGTGCAGTGAAGGGAAGGGAGAGCAACTGATGAGATACTGACAGACTTATTTTTCTAAGCTGTGCAATGTACAGGGCTTTAGAGGAACTTCCCCCCTTTTATCCTCTTCCCCACAGCACCAGCATCCACCCCAGTACATGCTGGAACTTTCCTAAAACTGCTCTAAACATTATCCTTACAGCTTTTCTTTTTCTGGGGATAGATTCTTTGATTTAGAAGAACAGAACCTGGAAGTTTTTCATAAAGTCTGGAGGAGCCTGAGAGAGGGCCAGGTCTGCCTTTGTATCTGCCTCCCATAGTTCCAATAGCTGCAATTTTCTGACTGACATTAAAGTGGACTCAAACTCTGAACTGCCCATCCACAGCCTTCCACAGCATCTTCCTGCAAACTCCCTTTGTCTCTGGTGCTAAGACAGACTACTGGGACCAACTCATTTAACAGTGGGATAGTACATTTGGGGTAATGGATCAAATGGTTTCACCGCTCAATGAAAACACACTTCTTCTCCATCACTGACTTGCAGGTCCCTGGCATATGGATCTGCCAAAGCCAGCAGTGACTGCCAGCCTGAGCATAGGAAGTGTTGAGAAGGCTTTTAGGAGAGAAGGAAATGGGTGCACTGCTACCTTTGAAGGACAAGTGGGAAAGAAACAGATCCTTACCAAGTGGGAAGAGTAGTTTGGAACAAGTTGCACAAGACTGGTGGGGTGGAGGGGGGGAAGCTCAGTGGCAATGCAGGGACAGGGAAGCATGCTCAGAGGAGATACAGGAATCAGCATCATTTTATCATATACACGAGAGAAGCAGAGAATCACAGAATACCAGGTTGGAAGGGAACATCAAAGATCATCTGTTCCAACCTTGTCATGCAATAGTTACCATCCAAATACTTTCTTGCAGAAGGCATTTCCTTCCTGCCTGATGTGCTCTGCAATGGCAGCTGAAGCAAACTGACCTTTGCTTTTCAACTTGTCTCAGTAATGAAGTGAAAGAGTGACAGTGAACAGCATTAGTTAGCCTGCATTATTTATGTCAAGCATAAATATACTGATTTTTCAGTCTTAGGCACTGACAGTGAAATATTCTAGACGTGCAGTTCACTTTGTGGTATAGAGATATGCTAAGCATGCACATTGCAAACCCATATGTGCTTTATTTTGTCCACCCTGATACCTCACTTGCCTGCTTCTGTACAGCAAACAGCAGACCATGGACTTAGTCCATGATTCTTTGTCTTGGGATGCTGCACAGTTATTTCCTGGGCCACTACAAAAGAACTAATCTGTCCTTTGGAAAGATTAATGAAAAATATGTTGTGGGGAGAACCAACATTCGATTTGGTTTTACAAACTTGTTCACAGCAAAGCAATCAGGCTGTACCAAACCCCTATGGTCAGTCTGCCTGAATTTAAAGCACTTCCAAGGCATGCTGAAGATGAAAATATACACTGGGTCAATCATACAAAGTACAGATTTTAAAAAGGAACATATATCCTTCCTTTGCGGGCAGAAGGAGATGACAGTAATGGCTCATCAGTGAGAATCACTCACACACAAGCTTATTGAAGCCTCTCTTCCTGGCTGCTGAATATTCGTTCTAGGTGTTTTAGGCTGGAGTACCATGATGGGGACACATTTTTGTGATGGAAAGTCCTGTTCTAGTATTGTTACAGGCCCTCGGCACCAAACCTGTGATCAAGCTATACAGGAATGAGGTGGGTTTTTTGCTTGCCTGGTTGGTTTGTTTAATTGTCCCCCACTTTCATTAGTGACAGTGATGATCAGTCGATTGCTTCTTTAATTGTTCCTTTACCCACTGGAGCTTTCAATCTTTGTGATTTGTGTGCTGTAGTTATCAGTAGTCCAAATGCTGAAGCAGTTTGTCACATCCAGAAAATGTGACAACTTTTTCTTCAGAAAGAAGCACAGTTAGCCATTTATATCAGGTAGGGAGGTTTAAAATGCTTGACTCTCTTGGCATTTCTAATTGCTCTGCATATTTCTCATATAATACATCATTACCAAATCAAAATCATCAAACTCCTATTTGTTATTTCTTGAAAAATTGGAAGAAAATAATCTCGTCTACAAGCGTTCTGTATTCTTCTCTTGTTTAGAAATGTCAGGGTGCAAACAGAAAACAAAGTAGTAGCTTGTTTCCATTTTTGCTTCCCAGAGTGCACTGAATAAGTGCCCTCATACATACTGGGGACAGGAGAAAAAAGTGAAACAAGTAATAAAAATGACACTTCTATTATTTTCAGACTTTTCACATAGAACATGCTGCAACATTAGCAAAGCTGTAACCCATGTATTTAAAAAACAAAATCCTTCAGAGAGTCTGAAAAAGCCTTGAGCAATTTCCTCCATGTCTCTAGAACTAAAGATGCCCGATTTTTCAATACAATACTACGCAAACTCATCTTCCCTCTACAATGACTTGTACTTGCTAATATATTTTTCCTGTTTCTTAAAAAACAAACAAAAGCTTGTTTTGAAAGAAATATGAAAGGAACCAAAGGAATTGTGTTGAGCCAAAAGTCATGCTTTCTCCACCCTCGCTGTATTCATCTGGAAAGCATCTGGCAAACAAATTCATTGATAGTTTAGAAAAGTCTTTTATCTGTCCTCACAGACTTAAAAGGGAACTGGAGAGCATACACATTTTGAACTAATTGCACATCCTCTTTGTACTATTGCCATTTTGAAAAGACGAGAATACAGCACACAATACACGTATAAAACCAAAAAGTCTTCTCTGATAAGGCTGCATGAAACTCAGGTTAGTAAAACTTGCAGGAGAGAGGGCCAGCTATGCTAACAATGAGTTCTCCAAATAAACACAGAAGAAGGGCACATATAAATCCTGCCTCCATACTGTAAGTGATGCCAGAGCAAGCAAGATATCCTCCTTAAGCAAAATTGCACCATGTACATCTCTCCCCTGGTACATAAATCTAAAGCATGTAAGGAAATGATGATGCCTTTCATGCATATTTATGTAAATGCTATGATTACACTAAGTAATCAAACCAGCAGCATGCAAATTTGAACATGCATCATCGAAGAAATGCAAATATTTATAGAACAGTTTAAGTGGGAAACATTTAGGACAGTCCTTTGCTAAGAGAAGATTAATTTTCAAATAGCTGACCATTGTAAAGTTGGAAGCTGGCTGTTTACTAGAATTTGAGCATTCAGCAAACTTCTGAGGACCTAATTCCCTTCTGTGCTTACAGGTATCCTCAGGAATCAAATTCCTCTCAGAATGAAAACTTAACCTAAACCAGTATAAGTTGCCTAATTACTATGGCATATATATAAAAATCCCAATTTTCTGTTTTTACTCTTTTTAGTATTTGGATTCATGCAGCTTCCTGCAATGAAAAATACATGGGCTCCAATGCCATTTCCTCCAAAGTGACCACAGTATTGCTTTCTCACTCCTTCCTGAAACATATAAGATGTACATGCAAGATAAGAAAATATAAGCATTTCTTAAATACTTATATTGTATGAATAATTGCACTATATTCTTTGGCAGATTAATAGTCTCAAACATTATTTTAGAACTGTTAAAGAAGTTAAAACAGATTTGCAAGTGACTCAGACTGAGCAGAGCTCTTGGGAATGCTTTCTTGGCTGCCTTGCAATCCAGAATTAAGAAGAGATGGGGGGAAAGCATTAGGCGGCTTTTTTGCAGGTAGTTTTATGTTTTTAGCAGTATCAAACTGGATTTCACAGGCTGTCATGCTGTCTCCTCATGTCTTGGAAACTTGGGTGGCTCAGTTGTGCATCAAGTAGTGTACTCACTGAGAGGAAAGGTCACACTACTGAAGAAAACAAAGCAGTCCTCGAAATACTGTGAGCCACGGAATGTCTGGGGTGATTTGTCCCCATTTTTATTTCTGATCTATAATAGGGGCTAAAGTTTGTTTTGAAGGATCTATTTTGGAATGCAGGGCAGATCTGTGGAGGCTGCTGTGCTGATGACATTCCAGGATGCCTGGCAGTGCTCGCTGTCTCGCCGCATGCTCCTCCCAGCTGCAATTCCATTTTGGCCATTCCTCCGAGCTCTCTAATGCACTATCAGAGCCTGAGGACACAGATGTTAACAGCTCCCATCACTTACAACAAAAGAAATTACAAATAGAAATCAGTTTTCCTCGTCCTGAATGGCTGACTACTCCTCTCTTGCTAGCGGTAGTAATTGGGTGAGACTGAGTTACCATTGTCATGCCAGGCTATCGCTTCTGAATTTCCAAGTGACTCTCACACAGCAGAAGTATCTTACAGCTTCTCTAACAATCACGGTTAGACACAGATGGGTTCCGTGTTCTTTCACTTTCTTTGATTTCCTTCTGTATTACCTATTTTATCTCCCCGTCTTTGCATTCTGTTCTGATTAGAGCCTAGCTTCAAAGGGACAGCAGCATTGCTACCAGATTACTTTTGCACGGTGGGATTTGGGTCCTTTTTCAGGTTAAGTAAACTCGACAAAAACTTTAGTAACAGAAAGATATCTAACGCTGCACACAGAAATTCCAAGAGCTGTTTGTCATCTATTGGCTAGGGGAACAGACAACCCCCAGACACATTTTAGAAAAATCTCTTTCAGTAAAAGAAAAACGGGATTTATAGGATTTAGACTGAGCTAACATACAATGCAATATTATGCCTGTCAATCCTCACTCAGTCTTTATTAGGCTTATCTACCTTTTAATAATTACAACACTCTCACGGAGTATTGTATAAAGTGTATTTCATGGAGGATTTTAAAGGTTTTATTATTTCTGCCACTTAATTCTGTCTAAGACTAGGGGGACAGAAGTCATCCCAGTAAAATCATATTATCTGACTGGATTTCTAGAGCACTCTTCCAGAATTTTAAACCAAAGAAAAGGTGATCTGACTCTATGCTATAATTATAATTCAAAATATACTGATCAAAAGAATCACTGGCCAAGGTTCATCTACAAAGTGTATGAGAATCTTCTAAACAAAAGATATTTCATATAGTTAGTTCAGAAAACAAGCAAGCAAGCTCTAGTACGATTAGTCCAGAGACTGGATTGCAGCCTCTTGAGACAACACCTTGCCAGTCTTCTGCTAAAGCCTTTCAGCAAAAGTAAAAATTAAACCTAGATTTTGCTATTTAACACCTTTTATTGTTCTTTTAAAATGTGCATTCCTCTGACAAAATACAAGCCAAACCATGTATTTCACATGTAACTCATTACTACTTGTGCTATTTTATTAAAAATCATAGTGCCTTATATCTTGTGGCAGTTAATACAGTCAGCATTTCATACAGAGCTGAAGCCTGTCCTTCCCCTTCCTGGTTCACACTGTCTACATTCTGTTTATTTTGGAATGTTTTTGTAGGTCCTAAGCCTTATTGGGCTCTGTTGGTATTAACCTACAAAGCAGAAAGTATTAATGGCAAAGGTTACAGGAAGAGTATCTCATAATTCTTATCCAGACAGGATCTTGAGGTTAGACTGAAGTTCATGACTACTACACCATTACCTTTTTGTCCAGTATTACAACTGGTTATATTTAGAAAAGACTCACAACGAAGACTAGTTAACAGAAAAGTTATGCATTTCACACCTTCCACTAACTAGGATCTTGTTCTACATCTAAAAAACCCCAAACTCTCCTGTAGTTTTTCTCATTTCTGAAAGAAAAGGTCTCTTCCAACCTTGATGATTGTATGATTCTATGATTCTAAGAGATCTCTTCCTGTTAACTGTTACCCAAGTATAATCTTAAATAAAACTAGTATTAATTTTGTTAAATTAATATCTAGTTTAATATGATGCTTAACTCATGAAAAGAAAAGCAGAAAGGACAATTATTTTACTTACACCAAAAACTGAATATAAAAAGTAAATACATAGGGCATTAAAAGCTTACAAAAAGGAAAATAAAATAAAATGAGTACTCATTGCCCTAAAAGTGATTCTCTGCTTGGGGCTGCCCTCAGACCAAAGCAGAGCTTGCAGCCTGAGGTCAGGGCTGAGTGCGCAGCAGTGAGAACCTGGCATTGTTCCACTCCTCCCCAGGCTGCTGTGCCTGCTCTGCAGCCCTGCCCACAGCACTGAGAACAGCAGCTTGGTCAGGAACTGGGCATTCTGTGCTCCCACAGCAGCCCCTTGCTGACAGAGCTCTGTCTGCACCTGCTGGGGCATAGCCACCTCTCCCAGATGGCAGCGCTGCCTGTAAGCAAAGGGGCAGGGGATATCTGTGCCTGTTGGCATCATCACTCTGGAGAACAGCAATGAGACTGAGCCTGGATATGCTTTAAGTTAAATTGTTTTTTGCTTTTGCTAACAGTAAAATGAAGCATCCACTTTTTCAAAGCATCACTATAGACAGTCCCTAGATTGGGCTTCAAATCTGATTTTTACAGCCAAATCCCACAATGAATTCCAGCCCTTGTACTATTTGGGATCTACTTGTGTCTTCCAGGTCAGACACCTCACAGATCTCAACATACCTGAAGCTGTCCTTTCTTAAGCAAGAGTTTTCTCCTTCCTGTCTACCTGTAAGTAGAACCTTACTCCTACCTATATTCCCTTTGACAAAACTGCTCACAGGCTCAGCCCTGCTTGATATGCAATAATGAGACGAGAAATGTGGCATATCCTTAATTCTTGCACACTTGCTAACAGCGTGGTGAGACAGTGAGTCAGTACACACCACTGGATGGTTTCAGGCACAGCAACCTCCATTGGCATATTGCCCATACATTCCCATGCAAATCCTAACAGCACATCACTTAACCATAGTCTGTCAAGCAAAGCAACCTCTTAGATCTTCTATTTTTCCACTCCCTTACAGTGTCTTACATAAAAATTAGCATGGTCAGTGGTACAATTATGCATACACACATTAGATAATCACATAAAACCCCTGGGGTAGTCTGTACTGACAGCCTCTAATGACTGGACTACTTCTTAGATTGACAAATCCTATAACCCAATGCTTCTACAATCTTAACTTCTCCCTCTGGGTCCACTAAATTACAGATTGCTACTCCCTGTACAGCAGAATTTGGTAAAGAAAATGCAGGGACAACTGGTTTTAATAGAAAAGAGAAAACACATAAACACTGAGCCAGGACATCTAAAGAAGCGCCCAGAGAAGCAGAGCCTGACTCCAGCTGCCTGTTATAGCCTGTATCTTTCTGATCATAAAGAGGCTCTACCCAAAACAAAAGCACTTAACAAATCACAAATGCTGTACTTGAGAAAAAGCTATGAAATGACACATATGTCACTCAGCGATCCAGCAAAGAGGAAATTTAAAATACAATTTTTTTTTTCTTTCCAGAGTGGCACTACTGTCTTTGTAAACTCAAAGGAGAATCACAAACTAAGACAATATTCTAATCGGAGACTAAGATCATGTTTCAGCTGCCTTTTTAGTACTATAGATATAAATTGTTTCTTGACTTTAGAAAAAGTTAAATAACTAAAAGAAGCAGCACCACCAGCATTCCTAACAGTCTGAAAACCTCATGCTTCAAACAACAGAAGTATTGTTGCTGATTGTCACGATGTTATAGTTGCATGATTTGGCAGGAAATCCATGCAGTTTCCAGGACACAAACTGAGGTGCTGTGAGAGAAATATTATGGATTGAATTCCTTCTCCTCACATGAAAAGAGAAAAAGCAGTCAAAATATATACAGACCCCTGACATACAGCAGGTCACTTGCAAGTCAAGAAGTTACCTGTGTAATAATTAAAAGAAAAGCCACAGAAGTTACAACAAAATCCTGAAGTTGCTCTGTAGTTACAAATCTAGGAGTTCAGGAAGAGATTTGAGACAGACATACAGATGTCTTTTCTAGGACAGGAAATTGGGAAGATTCCAAATTTTTATTTAGCAAATTTCACAATAATTGCAGTGGTCCAAGAACTTGTGGGAAACGTCATCCTCTTGTGCTATCTGTAGTTTTGCCATTTTCTTTATTGATATAGGCTTTGTTTTATGGTTTTGAAGAGCAGTGTTGCAGTCCACGGGTAACTCCTTAACACCCTCTGACCTGACAACTTCTGCACTGTCACCTGTAGCTGCAAGGCTGATCTGATCCAGGGGTTCTTTTTCAATCCAATGGGTTAAATTTCTTCTTAAAAGGAAAGAGCAGGAACCTTAATTTGCATTAGCACCACTAATGCACACAAGATGTTACAGAGAACAGTATTACAATATATTTAGTGATACTACAGGATACCACAAGCATGAGTTCTTTTCCAATTGTAAATAACTGCACAGAATTGCAACACAAGAAAAAAATTACTGGTTTTTTTGGTTTTTTTTTCTTCACATAACCTTTTTGACAGGTTATCTTTCAGGATTTCAATCTGTAGCCCATGGGCTTTTCTTTGATGCCTAGAAATTTGTCACCTTTAACATCAGGTTAAAGGAACAACAGAAGATAACAGTCTTATCCAGAAAGCCAGGAATAGATTCCTGTATTTGTTAATGCATTTTACTCAGTCATCTCCTATAGAAGGGTTAGGTCCCAGAAAAAGAAAAATTAAGATTCATTGCATCTAAACACATCTCAGACTCTTATGTGCTTCCTCTATTCTTTAAAACCCAGTGCAGTCTCATCTAGCTGGTTCCCTCTACAGGGACGTCCCTCCCTCAGCTGCCATCCGCAGCAGAAATTTGCATTCCTGCTCAATGCCTATGTTTATTTTTAGACATATGCTGTCATTCTAATGAGTGATAAAACCCCTGGGTGCCTAGACTGATCTGATAAGCACCACTGAATGCACAACTGCAGGCAAACTCTAAGCATGTTTGCTTATTTCCCACAACAGGTTCTGTCCACTGAAACATGGCTTGAAATTAAAGGGTAAGCAAAAAACTTAACAAGAAGGAAGGGAAGGAAAGGGAGATGGAAACAACTTTCTTAAGCCATCCTCTTTGTCACTCTCCAGACTGTTCCTGTTTAATCTTGCCTTGAGGTGGATGTTACATGGAAGAACACCATACAGGGGTATAAACACTTGTTCCCACACACACAGTTCTGATGGAAGAGCAGGAATATTTCCTGGGCTGCTTCACTCAGTGATGGGATCATTCAGTACTTCTTGTTCCTCTAGACCTCCCAACAAGGCTTTACCTCAGTATTCTGCTTAATTTAGTCTTAAATGTGTGAAATTCTCTTGTCTACATTGTTGTAAAAGATCAGGCCAAAAGATGTTGGAAAGTCTTTGGAAAGAGGAAATAGAAACAACTGCTCCCCTTCTGCACATCCTTGCCTGGGGTTTACAGTGTAGGATAAATTGGGCTGTGAAAGATCCATGAAGTGGCAGTCAGAGGAATTGTATTCTGCCTGGCCTTATCAGAGAATGATTACTGGTTATTATTTCTCCCTCAGATTCAAACCTGGGTTTTATTAACTACCAAATCAAACTCTGCAGTTCAGTGGGAAAGTCACCCTGAATTACCTTCCTGAACATTTTCTGGATTTCAAATTCTCCATGACATGATAACAAATAGAGCTATTTTGGGAAAAAGACAAGATGCTTTATACTTGGCACTATTGCATAAGGGTATCATTAATGCTAGACAAATCCACAAAGGCAATTGAGTTTAGTCTAGCAAGGCAGAGGGTTACATTCTTGATTACAGAGTAGGAAATTAAAAGTTATCAAAACCAAAACAAGACACAGAACATTTTTGAAACAGTTCAATTCTCCAAGCTGTCTCAAGACTTGTCTGAGTCATGTCCCTGGAGCAGATATGGGAGAAGATGGGAATTGGTACAACTACATTACAAATTTTGACTTTTAGAAATAACTTGCCATTATTGTGAAAACAGGAACTCAAGTTTGAGGTGGCTGAAGTGGCTGAGAGCTGAAGACACCACTCCTCTTAATTTCATACAATATCCATTTCCTCTCTTTATTTTTGGTCCCATCTTGAATGGCATTAACATTTTCTCTGCCTGGATGATTTTCTGACTGTATAGAGTTTTTGTACATTCTTTTAGCTTAACCAATCTCCAAGAGGGATAATATTCTTCCAGGCTCATGCAGAACTTTAAGTTGCAGCTCTATACCTGCTCTTTAAACTGAACACACTCTAATATGTAATTTTATCTTCAGAGGGTCACTATACAGCACTAATCATAGAGATGATATGCTTGGATGTGAATGTGTGTTCCCTATCTATCCCTATCCCTAGCATTTAAGGGAAGAAGACTTCAAAAAAGATGTGTCCCACTTCCCCTAACACAGAATGGCTGAGGCTGGCAGGGAGATCTGGCTTATCTGGTCCAAGCCCCCTGCTCCAGCAGGACCATCTCTTCTCCTCTGGAGGGAAAGGAGAAAGATCTCCATCTCTGGAATTTTCAAGACTCTGCTGTGGCTGATCTGATCTAATGACAGCAATAGTCCTACTTCACATTAGAGACTGGGCCAGACGTACTTTCCATTCATATCTCTAATCCCATAATTATGAGTGTGCTTCATTCAGTGAAAGATTTTTATTTTTGTCTTGATCAAAAAGTCCCCCCATCCAGTAAGTCAAAGATCACTGCTGTCAAGTGCCTTATGCCATTGGTTTCACTCCCACTTTGCAGTTCTACATCCACTACTGGCACTGCCACAAGCTGAACATTTTGGCCACTGTCACACTGGAACATTCACAGATCTGTATTTTTAATGCTATCATGGCTTGGTTCATTAACTACTCCACTTGAACCTTGTCTTCCTTTCATGAAATATTTACAGCTCTTTGGTAATATTTTGTACATCTGTTTTTTCCCCCCATTCATTTAAAATCCATTACTAATGTTTTCATAATAAGGGACTGTTTTACTGAACAAAGATAACAGTAGCTAAATCAAGAACAACATGAACAAATTTAAATTTGAAAAGGAAGTGAAGCCATTCAGAATTCAACAATACAATATACACAGCCACAGTATTTATTATTCCCTGCTAACACGAAATAATTTTGAAGTGTATTATTCTATTCTATTCAATTCTATTCTATTCTATTCTTCAAGGTCCATCTCATATTAAATGAACTGAAGTTAAGACATGATATTCCAGTCACCTGAAGTAGCACTATCAACTTTTATTAGAATATGGAGAGAGGTCTCCTTTTTAAAATTATTATCTACAATAAAGCTTATATTTGCAAGTGATTGAAATAAATTTTGATTTGTCATTGGAAGCTACACAACTAGTTGCTTTTATTCTTATTCACAGGTTAAGCCTGTACCTGGAAAAGTCACTTTCCTCCTTGTGTTAGCATTCCCCACAATGGCTGGCAGTTCCCTAATTCCAGCAGAATGCAGCCACCACTGGATCTTTGAGCACTGAAGCACTTAGACCAACTCTGTAGCAGATTATCATGTAGGCCTTTGGCCTGGGATGGATTTGTGATCAAGAGGAACCAACAAAGAGAATACAAACCAGAATCCAAGCCTTCCTTAGAGTCATGAGTCCATGGAAGACAAACTTTGCTTAAGTTTTCATAATGCTTCTATTTGATGATGAAAACTTGTTTTTGTATCCATACAGATGTAGAGTGCAGAAAAACCACAAATCTGTGGTACAAGTTGCATCACTTGGCAGAAGAGTAAATCTAAAGCTATTCATTAGTTTATTAATGAAGGATAACATAAATCTGAAGTTTTATAGCATTTATCTTTTCTGTTTCCTTACGTAAGTGTCTGCATGAACAGGTTCAATACAGCAGTTTTATACTGAACTAGCATGTCAAGAGACAGAAAGACTAATCAATAATTTGATCTACTGATCTTCTAACCATTAAAAAAATCTTCAATTACATACTAAAAAATCTAACCAGATTCTTGTGGATACATAGCCATTTCCACCTTGGATAGTCCAAATGCACTGGATGCACACTAGTGGGTGGATTTTAAAAGTTATATTTGAGAGGCTGTTTAGCTAACGGCTGTAATATGAGAATTGTCTGCTCCAGCTCCATGCTAGGAGGCAGACAGCAGCAAGACTCATCATTTCTTCAGCAGAGGTGGAACAGGACTAATGGAAGAAACAACTGAAGAGTCCAAAGAGGGAGAGAACATGTAAAGAAAGGGGTGGATCACTGTTCTGATAAGGAAAAGAACATTCTTGCTTGCTCAATGAAAATGATTACACTTAATGTATGCCACCAATCCTCCCACATGCCCTGAAGACCTAAGTGAGCCCATGTACATTGTTCTCTGATGTTTTTGATGGCAACTAATTAATCTTCATGAGAGGGAGTGCTGATTTTAGGGGTTTTATCTCACTGAACTGCAATTTATTTTCATTGGCAATTGGTTGACTTTTCCTTTACAACAAGAAGCTTATGAATGTCTCAGTTATTTTGTCAATGCAATCACAAAGATTGATACATCTATGTCTAAAGCAGCACGATTTTTAAAATTGCAGTTCAGAGTCTCATTTAAGTACCAAGGCCACAGTGATTTATTTAAGGGTTTATTATGTTCTCAATTACAAGTTCAGTTGCTTTTGGAAATTTTTCTCTGGCCTCCACTCTCAGTTCCTACTTGGATACCCTTGCACATCATCCACTCTCTATTCCCTTATGGCTTTGGTATCCAAACCACTGCAGCCTTTTTTTTTTCTTGCTCAACAACAGCAACAGAGAATCAGTGGCAAAGGAATGTGGCAGATAAATGAGTCACCACTAAGTAGTTCATTAAACCACATATCATATGATGAAGTTAGTGTATGTTAAGTATGTTGACTTGATTCCACTAGTCAAATAATAAAATTCTATTTGAATGATAAAATTTGCAAGATAAGAAATACAGAAATTAAAAAGTAATTTACTATGTTGATGAAAGCAAACCCACCCGTTCAGCTCATAGATTTAAGTGTTGAGTTATGACCAAATTTTTAATTTGAGTGCTTAAAAGTAAAAAAAAACATATGGAAGCAGTTTGGGAAATTTAGAAACCTTTTTTAATAGAAGAAGAAAGCATGGTGGTAGTGACAGAAGTTATATATTCTAAGATGCCGTCACAGGACCTGGACTGTGCATTAGCACAGACAATACAATATGTAGGTAATTTTTGGGAGGAACTGCATTTATTTTAAACTACATTTAGTTCCATTACAGCCTCTTTATACTGAAGAACATAAAATTATTCATATTTAAATTTCCTGTTTAAATCAGATAAAATTTTTTAATGTTTTGTTAGCCATCTTTTGTTGACCATGGCACTTCTGGAGACATTTCCAATGGGGATTATAATAAGCTTCCATTTTTCTGCTCATGTGGGAGAGTGGGGGCTGTCCGAACAAGAGATCATGCTAAAAACAGGTTGGAAAAGCAAGAAAGATTTGTCTAAAATCTCAGTAGTGGGGATGCTTGGTTAGACAACTGCTGGGTCAGAGCACATCCACTGTATTTTCATGTAACCACACCCCACAAAAGAACCACCAAAACTAAACAAACAACCAATGGA
>VRYO01002014.1:10385093-10401225 GCA_009812075.1 Sialia sialis
ACCCTCACCCTGAAGTCAAGGAACCTTAGAGGTTTGTCACAGCCACCCTCACTGCAACAAACAACAATAAACCAGTCCTCTCAGCCAAATTCTAGTTTGATTTTCAAGGTTGCTCTGCAATGGAGACTAGTTACCGCTAATTCATCTTTTATTTCCCTTCATTTCTTAGACCATACTGAACAATAATTATTGGTTTCATGTTAATTTACTGTAATCTGTTAATAATCTCAACGGGCCCAGTCTGACCACTCTGAATAACCAGCCCAGTTTACAGCATTGCCATGAAACAGAAATATGTATTGAGATCCAGCATTAGCAGTGCTGTTGGAACCTGAATGCATTCAGGTTCTACAATAGGCTACCCCAAAAAATTTTTATAGCTCTTTGCCACTGATCCCCTCTTGAAAAATTATGATGGAATTTAAGAATTACTCAGGCCTTGGTTTGAAACACATCAGGAGTTTATCAACACATCCCATACATCAGCATAATGAACTTGAACTACTCACTGGCTGGTCAACTTACAACAATAAACAGAAACAGGAATCCAAGTTCAAAACCTCAGTTACTTTGCTCTTATTTCCTTAAGTACACATGATGACAGACAGATTTTATACATGGACATTTCATACATGTCCTTAAAAGCCATGAGCTACTTGCATTTTAAACCACAGAGATTGAAGACACAGAGATTGAAGAAACTTGTGCTATAGGAACTTTGCAATTAAAATATTCAGAACATAAGTATTGTGAAAATTCCCAAACTTACCTAGGCACATTGTCCAGATGTATTGCATTGTAAAAGAATTAGAAACCTCTTAAGTTACTTTTCTGCTCTAGTCCATTCTAGATTTACCTAACATTCTTCCTGCTGCTCTCCATGAGACACTCAAAAAGGCAAATGAGAGCATTCAGTACCTTGGGAAAGCATGGTGCTAGATTAGTCACCTTTATTTGATTAATTTTCATCATAAACGAGCATACACGTATTACTTGTGATGTATAGAAATCTCAATTATGACACACATTTCTACACGGGCTTGCGGGCTTTTGCAAACTCAGACAGTTTCACCTGTTCTAAGATTTCTGACATGTTATAAAAAGAACTCCCCCAGCCAGCACGTCTTACCAGTGTGTTTAACAATGCAAGATAAAAACCCAAAAGACATGAAAATCGCTGACTTCATCAATGCTCAAGTATACTTCTATCTCTGTACTTGCTTATGTTTCCTGTAAATGCTAATGACATTGATTACATGACTCACTGGCACTGTGGCAGAAAGTTATCAAATTTAAAATTAACCTCCCACAGAAATACTCTCTATCTGTAAGAGGAGAGGCAAGCAAGCCACCAGGTAAAGCCTGAGGAGAACTGCCACAGCTTCCCACCAGCCACGGAAGGTATCACAAGACTCAGCTGCATTTACTCACCTTTAGTAGCATAAATACTGTTAAGCTATGTGAAACATATCAAATTCTTGTGTGGATTATGTGACTTCTCCCATTATTTGCCATTTTTCTCCTTTTACTCTACTTACAATTGTTTGGACAAAGTTGCACTTTTTCAGAAAAACTTCAACTGACAGAAGGCTGCACTTACGGCTAAAATATCAGAAAAAACAGTGCGAGTTACTTCCCAGCTGGCTGCACTATTCAGTACCTGGACTCTGTATCGTTACCTGACACACTGGAAAATAGCCTGCTTCACAGATGGATTGATTTCTAATCATTAAGACTCTCTGTTGAACTCTGCTTTATTCACAGATGTTTCTCAGTGGTATCATGTGACAATTGTGCAGATGCATTTCTGTTATTTAGATTTCTCCCCCTCTTTTTTCCCTTCTCAGCAATTCTGGCTTGGCTTCCCCTGCTCTGGAGTGCTGGCTGGAGAGGGAACTGGGATAGGCTGTTTTTAACAAGCAGCACATTCTGTTTTAAACCGTTTTGCACGGAATACAAATCCTTGAATGTTTTCCAGAAATGTGAAGTGTGTTGACTTCTGTACTCAGAATAATAAACACAACTGTGCTTGTCTAACTAAAAAGAAGTGGAAGTGCAGTTCTGTGACCCATTCAGGACACAGCAGTCAAAATACATTTACCCTGTCCACAATCTCTATATCACAACTGGGTTTCTGTATGTGGGAGTGGTGGGGCTTTGGTGGGGGTGTTGTTGTTTGATTCATACTTATTTTTATTAAGTAGTTCCTTAGAGCAGCAGCCAAGATTTCAAATAGTTCCCATAACATAGCTGACTAATAATCAAGGTACTCCTCAGTTTCTGCCATTGAATTGGGCAATTCTTTGAGCAGGGCTATGCTCTATGCTATCAACAAACTGGGTATTCCACTTTGCATCAGCAGCAGGCAGCCTGGGAAAATACTGCTTGACTGGCATTGCAATTCTTTAAAAAAAAAAAAAAAGAAAATATAAGAGAAAAAAAAGCTTTCAAACTCTAAAGCCTCTAGGGATGTTAAGTTTAGCTAAAAATCTAAATGTTAAATTCCACCCAACTGGAATGCATAGCAGCATCTCAAATTAAGATGCTGTGACTAAGGATATGGTAATGCCATAAGAAAAAAAAAATCAAAAAAAAATCAAAGCACAGCTGTGCCCAAGTTAGGCAAAGTTGAGTGTGATATCATAGAAAGCAAGTAATGCCAACACAGTGAGAAGAATTACCCACTGCACCTTTTTCTGCTTTTTTATGTTGATGTTGAGGCAATACTCATGCTCAAGCCAATACACAAAGCTAATAAAGTTAAGTTCTAACATCAATGCCATAGCTGGGTTTACTTGAAAGAATTAAACTGTCAAATTGTTCAGGTCACAGCGCAGCTGGGGCAACAGGAGATCAGCCAAGGACATGGATTGTGGCAGCTCCCTCTGAAGTCAGCATGAGATCTTATTATAACCATTTTTATCAAAGCATCTGCTAGAGGAAAAAACACCAAATGTGGTCAGAGGAAAGAGGTGCATTTTAGGTACTGCCACTGCCTCTTTTTGTTTATGCCCAATTCTGCTGTGATAGGCAAGCAATATTTGTCTTTTGTTAGAACATGTTAGTTTTTCAGTTGTATTTCTGCTGCTCACAAGTGGGAGAGCAAAAATCTGGTTTTCAGCGTAAAATATTTTCCAGCCTTATTTGATGTGATATCCTAAGTTCTTTATAAAATACAATGGATTTTGTGTCTATACTAATTTATTAGCAATTAGAGAAGCTTTGGGTTTTTATACTACAACAGAATAAGATATGGCAGGGACTGAACAACAGTGACCTCCTCTATCATCACTGAAATGCAGTACAGCTTTCAGACAAAGAAAACTGCTGTTGCAAAATAAATTTTTAAATAGCAAGCAATTTTGTTCCAGAAACCCTGCCTTCCCCATTTCATACAGAAAACCACAAGGATTTTAAGCAGGGCATTAATCTGAGACTATACCTTGCAGTTGCTTTCCTGCTCCGTGTGATCTACTGGCTTTCTCACTGCTTCCCTTAATATTTGAACTGGAACAGAGAGAAGTCTGGTAAAACTTTTAATTCCTTAATTGGCATATCTGAGTTGATGAGTGAGATTTTCAAAAGGCAAAAAACTGTTCAGACAAGAGCAGAACAGAGCAATTTATATGCTTTTGGGAAAGGAAACGTGTAACATTAATACACAGCTGTAAATTCATAAAATTATAAAATCAATACGAGTGTATCCACATAGGATCATTCACTTCTATTTTTGCGCATTTACAAGTCTGCTAAGTGTTGATTTTCAGAGGACCATAAGGAGAAGTTTCTTACAAATGACAAATCAGATTCTGATCTACTTGTGAAATATTCAAGTACAGTTGTTAGCAGATATAGGCATTGAATTTTCCTACAGCTTTCTTTCATTTGTAGTCAGAATTAAACTGTTCCCTTCCTTGGGAAGGATGGCCTCTCTTTTCACACACTGCCACTCAAACTGCTTGTGGCAAAGTTCCAGCTCCTCACAGGTTTCTTGTTTAATGCCTCGAAGATTCAGCTCCACTCCAATTTAGCTCTACCACCTTCATGTCTGCACATTATCTGAACTTTCCCTTTAAAATCATAAAAAATATCCTACTACTGCTAAGATTACATCAGTACTTTGCTTTCACTTAAAACAGCAGAATGAAAGGGAAAAGGCCACAAAGCCCAACACACCATCAGGAATTAAATGATCAGAGAACTTTCCTCTGAAAGAATGAAAATTAAAAACTTCTTTTCCAGCTTTCAAGTAAGCCTGACAACAACGGTGACTTTTCAAATCGTAAGGTTCCTGATAGGTTCCCATGAAAGTTTTTAAATATTGCAAAATAATAAAACAAACATTGTAACTATACCCTACCAGATGAAATCCTGGCTGCAGCCTCAGCACAAGGCCACCTGAGAGTAGCTTGTATGTTCTTCTGCTGGTAATACAAGGCCAGTGAGATACAGGACACACCAGTCATTATCATGGACTCCCTTGGAATGCTGCCTATCTTGCCCTTGCAGTTTAGTTTTGTTTTGATTCTCCTTGGGCCAAAACACCTACCTCTGATTGTGTTTGTCAGTGTGGCATCCACAGATCTGCCCTGGATCCAAACCAACTGTGTGAGTATGTTTGCCATTTGAAGTGGCTGCCCCTTGAGAATGAAAGCAAAGCTCTGAGATGAGGTTTCAATCAATCCCCTTCCAAAGCTTGCTGCCTTTGCTCACTGTGGCAGAAGACTGTCCTAGAGGGGTCTGCAGAAGGACCTAATGCAGACTGAGCACCAAACCAAACCAAGTTGGCTGATACAGAGCTGGGAAGACATTGCCATCAGTATGTCCACCTCTGCTGCACTTCCAAAACTTTTTATTACATAATCCAGGGGAGGAAAACAGAGAAGGTATCTGTGATGCAATGCTAACATTTTAACAAGGAGTCCCCTGAAATCTTCCTCTACCACTTGGTGATAGAAATCACAGAGCACACACAGAACATATTAATAGAGAAGAATGGGAGGAACTAGATCAGATCACCTGCTTTTCTGTACAAGCCATTACTCCACACTAGATTAGTAAATAAAATCAGAGAGAGATAAGTCACAATTATTAGCAGCAAAGGTGTTGCTTCTTTCAAAATGCTTCAGATTCCACTCAACAACCTAGGTTTCCAAACCATCAGTTGTCAATCAGTGCCAGGACGCACTCTGAAATATTCCTGCCATTGACAGCATTTGCTCAGAATCACCAGCTAAAGGGCAAGTATCCCTTAATATATGTTATGTACTTTAAATGTAACTTAGGCTATCATATACTTAAAGCTACTTGGATGCCTTTCCACTCCAGGGCTTCCAAAATTATACAGTAAGACACTGAATTATAGCTAATAATATAAACTCCCTACAATGATGTGAGGGAGATACCACGCTCATCTCAGTCAGAAACACAGTCCATGGCCTTCAATGATAACAGCCAAAACATTAACTCCCTTTGAGAGATATGCAGCTCAGAGTTCTGGAAACAGAATGTTCTTGATGTAATTTGGAGCTTTTTTTCTACAGCACTTTGGTCCAACTAACAAAAATAATAGAAAACCCTAGTTGGTAGAGAAGTACTGTGAGGAGATTTGCCTCATATCCACTAGGAATAAAAACAGTATAGTGGGTGCCCAAATTTTCAAGTAATCTGATTTTCTTGAGAAACATCAGATATGCCCATGCATGTTGGTTATAACTACTCACTTGATTTGCACCTTACCTTGTCAGTGATATTGGACCTTGGCACTGGAGTAGTCACAATCACATTTTCCCCTGAAAGCAAGGACTCCAAGGCAGCATTATCTGAAGAGATCTTTGTGCAGTGTGCTGTTTGTACAGCACAGCATCCCAAGACACTGAGTATCAATACACTATAAATTATCCTCTCAGTAACAGCCTTTCATATAAATCGATCCTTCAAGGATCCTGCTGGTCTTCTCTGCTTCTCATGTCAGGAATCAGCAGTCAAAGAGGGCACATGTGCACACCTGAACTCAAGACAGGGCTTTTCACATTCCCTGGATGGCCTCAAAAGTGCCTCTGTGTTTGAAGCTAGACAGTGCTAGATAAACAATTCTTAACTGGAAAAGAGCTTCAGCAGCTGATTTGGAAGGCAAAGCAAATACAGAACAAATACTATGTCAGTATCAATCCAGCCGTTGTGCCTTTTGCTTTCTGTCCTCCTGCCATTTCTGACTTTGGCTAACAGCGTTTCCTTTGGGAATCTAGAAAAAATATGCAATTCCCAGCAGCTCCAGCTGCAGTGATGAACTTCCTCTAGGTTAGAGGTGCACAGAACTAAATGTTTGTTTTTCTAATACCGGTGAAAATCTAGAAAAACTTCTTTAGATTCCATTAATCTATCTTTAGAGGGATTAGAGTGAAAATAAAAATCCATTCCATCGCTTTGTTTATTTGTCATAACAGAGGTTCAGACTTGTGAGAACTATTCCTTGCCAGTCAGAAGGCAAAACTCAACAGCAGGAACAGCCATTAGGCTGAGAGTTATAAATGACAACTATTTGCTAAGACCCACAGCAAGTTTAAGCCCATTTCTTTCCAGAATTCTCACACAGGATAAAAAATTTACTGCTTGAATCTGTAATCTAATCCTAATTTCTACTTCTCCACTTCCCAAATCAAGTCTGTCATGTAGATTGACAGACATATTTTACAAGTTTTTGTCATAATAAGTGCTACTTTTGTCCATGAATAATTTTATTTTTTCATAATTTTATCAATCCTCAATGAAAAATCCAAAATGCCAAGCTGGTATTTCCTGAGCAAGAGTTTCCAGTTGCTGCTCTATCCAGCCTGTCCATCTCATTTAAAAATCTAAACATGACATAAATAAAATAATTTGTTGTGCATGGATAACTTCAAACTGCTTTTGTCATCAAGTCAGCAAAGAGGAGTGAAACAGCCATCAGGTAAGAGCTGTTTTATGTAAGAAGATATTTTGGCCCACATTTCAAGCAATTCACCTTTCAAGGATTTTCTACAATGCAGAGGTAATGTTTATTTTCATGAACATTATAGACTCAAGGTATAAGAATAGTAAAATTCTGGAAAACCAAGGAGTAATACTCTACACTAGGTGGCACTGCTACACGTGGCTTAAATTTCTTTGCTGTGGGTTCAAATTAAGCCTAATTTTTGAACAAATATCTGTATTAAGTTTGAGGGAGGTATTTTGGGGGAGCTTTGGCAAACAGCAAGGAAGCATTCTTTGTTCTCCTGCAACCACAGACAACTTTTGCTATGTAATTATTATCTAGAAACCAACCAGTAGGAGTCTTCATGCTAATGCTGTTGTGCCTGCAGGAATTCCACGCCTGCTGTCCAAGCCAGTCCTTCAACAGTCACACACACAATCAAAGCCACGCTTTGCCTTTGCAACACAAACAGGAGCCCAACCCTGTTCTCTTTCACTTAAAAACCCCCAACCAACAACAACAACAACAACAACAAAGTAGTGTTTCACTACATGCATAAAGCTTGATAAAGAGTTGATGGTGGTTATCACTGTAAAACGTTTGATTTGCAGCCAGTAGGCATTAAAATGCAACAATTCAAGACTCTGAACTAACCTTCTCCTAATCAGTGATTAGAGACAGGCAAAGCTATGAGGATTTTTCCCAAAGCAAGCAAGGCCAACTGAATTTTAGACAGAAGTGTGAATATACCCTGCAGAAATACAAAGCTTCTGAAAGCAGAATGTTATGGCCAAATTCATCTTTCATTCTAAGTTTCAGAATTTTAAAATTCACTGCCAAAGAAAGTACTAAAGGCAGAGGAATTATTGATCCCTACACCTAGAGAACAGTAAATGTTGGGTTTAATCCTATTCCCATGCCTTTAGGAGGGTTATATTCATGTCTTGCTGAGCATCACAAAACACGAATACATCATCAAAAAAAAAAAAAGATCCTACAAGAAATATTCCAATGACTTATGGTGAGAAAAGCCCAACCCAAACAAACCATTTTCTACAATTCTCACTCTTCTGTGACAAACATTAGCATTTCTTTTAAAGTCTCCTCACAAGTCTTCTCTGATTACAAAGTTGTATGTAGGGGAATCTTACTAAACCATCAATGGAGTTTTAAATTTCAAATGATAATAAAATAGGTTTTTTTTACACAAAGCTACTTTTTCAGTATAATCAGTCTCAGTACAGCAGAATAATTTTTTTTTTCTTTCAGAGTAATACCTTCACCATCTTTTCCCCAGGAAAAACCGAACCCTTAGTCTGTGAATTTTAGTGACAACTACACAGTACAGATTCATTCTTTCCTTGATCCAAAACAGGAAAAGAGAAAAGTAGAACAAGAACTATGATCTTGGCAACTGAAATGTCTCCTCTGTACTAAAAAACCCTAAAAGACAGAGTTTATAATCATCTCTTCTTCAAAAGAAGTGTTAGCAGACATGACTACACCATACATTGATTTGTGGGGTTGCTGTTATCTTTAAACCAAGTTTTAATCAAATTTCATGATCAGAACAGGAAGCAACAAACTGAAAGCAAACATTCCTGCTTCAGTCAGCTTTTAAAATTTCTTTGCTTTGGTTTCATTTCAAGTGTTTGACTTCTATTCATCTAAGAAAGGGAGAAAAATAACCAGCATCTTCTGGAAAAACTGCAAAATGGAAATGTTGAAATGTATAAACCAGCCTACTGGCAAGGTCCTCCTGACAGCAAGGCAAATGGTTCCAAGAGATTGAATCTTTCTTGAAAGGCCAGAAAGTATTGGGCAGTCCCAAACTATTGAATATATTCTATCATGTGACTTCAATTAAAACAGCATTAGCTACTACCTTTATGAACTTGAAAAATAGCACAGTATGAAAAGGTTTGAATATTCAAGCCTCTGATGCTGGGATGGAGTCCAAAAGGACAGAAATAAATTGACAGCATCCTGCAAGCATCCTGCTACAGCATCTTACTAAACTGCCTGAGACTGGAGAGGTGGTGGTATCATGGTCCTTGCGGAGAGGACAATGGTCTCACACCACATGACTTGAGTGCCCTGTTCTCCATGCAGATGAAACAGGTGTCACTAAGCCTTTTTTTTTTTTTTTTTTTTTTTTTTTTTAAATGGAAGACAGGAAGGAAAACAGAACATGTATACACTGATCCAGCCTGGAGGAAAAACATCCCCAGAGACAGGCTGCTGTCTCTCAGAGGAGGGATGCAATGAGAATTGGGTGGATCAGTACAGAACAGGAGCCTCATCCTCTGCCTGTCTCTATCCAACTCCTAGGTGATTGGCAAACACTTGCCAGGGCAGATACCTGGCAGATGCTGGGAACAGCAGGGCAGCAATCTGAACCAGTGCAGTTGCTTAAGCAGACTACAAACATACCATCTCAGTCCTGTCCTGAAGAATTTCTAGTACAGATAAGAAATGAAACAACCTCAGTAGGTGAGAATAAAAACCTGACACACATTAGTTACCAAGCAAGGCTGCCAGCAGGACTGCAAGCAGAGACTTAAGGACAGCCAAAATCAATGGACAGGGGCACATGCAGTGGATTTCTCATTCAGCTGAGAAGCTGCTTCCCTGTCAAAAACCTCAAGAAAATTATTTGTTCCCACAAAATGATTTGAATTTTGACAAGTCAGTATTTTCCCTTATGCATTCTATGTAAAGCAGTCATTTTAGGTAAAGCCATTAGGAAAATTCCCCAGAAGAGTTCACATTAGTATTCTACTGCAAGATCAAGATCTGAAAGGCAATACTGCATTCTGCAAGATTTCAAAAGAAACAGGCTCCTGCAGTTCCTCACACTATATAAAGTAATTTACAAGAGTGTTTTATGTCTTTGGATGAACTTATAATGCTGCTTTCCCCATGTTTCTGAAAAGAAAAATGAAATGTTTTCTGAAAAGAAAAATGAATTATTTCTTTTTTCTGAAATGAAAACTTTTATCCTAATGTATTCCTAACTTTCTGTGAGAGATGAAATAAGACACTGAAGGGGAGACAGGACACAAATAAAACAGAGAAGAGAAAAAAAAATAATTTCCTGTCATAGAATGGTTTGGGAGACACCTTAAAGATCTTCTAATGACACCACCTTACATTAGACCAGGCTGCAGCAAGCATAGTTCCAGGGATGGGACAGCCATAACTTCTCTGGGCAACCTGCCAGCCAGTGCCTCACCACCTTCACAGAGAACAATTTCTTCCTTATATTTAGGTACAATTCTTTCCTCTTTAAGTTTAAAGCCTTTACCCCTTGTCCTATCACTGCATGCCCTTGCCAAAAGTCTCTCTTCAGCCTCTTGGGGCCCCTTTTAGGCACTGGGAAAGTTCTAAGGTCTCCTCAGAATCTTCTCAACCTCAGCCACAGCACCCCCAGCTCTCCCAGCCTGTCTCCAGAGCAGAGATGCTCCAGAGTATCTTCACGGCCTCCTCTGGAATTGCTTCTACAGCTCCACATCCTCCTTGTGTTGGGTGCCCAGATCTGGAGGCAGTTCTGCAGGTGGAGTTTCAGGAGAGAGGAGCAGAGGGCACAGTCCCCTCCTTCTGCTGCAGCCCAGGACATGTTTGGCTTTCTGGGCTGTGATCACACATTGCTGGGTCAGGTTGAACTCCTCTTCCACCAACATCCCCACGTCTTCTTCCTCAGGACTGGTATCAATGTACTCAAGCCCATTAACACAACAAAACCTGGAAATCTGTTTGTATTAAAACTTATTTTGTTTATGAAATAAAAATTTTGCATCCTAACATCTACTGACATGCAAATATCCTGTTCAACAGTAAAGGTCCTGCAGTACTTTAAGCAGTGTTTTTCAGATGGCTGTACTGATGGTCACGGGCCTGGCAAATGTGGCCTTCAAGGCTAGGCTTAGCACTGTGGGATTTTTTAGATATACACAAAAATCCCTCCAAACCCCACATCACTACTTATTTTAAAAATGCAGAAAACACTAAGAAGTATAGGAAGTTCACAAAGATACAATTCTGCTTTTGGAAGGGTGGAGAGCATTATTCACTCTGATGCTACTGGGGCCCTTAATATTTACACTTAGCCATTAGGAGAGAACAAAAATAGTATATTCCAAAGAGATAGATCCTTATTTTTGCAGTATGGGTTTAATTATTCCATATTAACTGATACACCTCCACTGCAGCAGATGGGACTCTATCACCACAGGTGGTCTTCTTTGAGAATAATGTCTAAGCCCGAAGTTCCCTACCACAGGTTGGTAAAGGCAGGTTTCCCAGCAAAGATAAACAATTCAGCACAAGGCAGTTCAGCTCCCATGCAGCCACACCCTGCACCTGGCAGAGCTGCAGGCACTATCAAAACAGGAAAAAAAACACACCAGAAAGCCTGTTTCTCACCTGTCAGGCTGGTTTTAGGTCATGGGAGGGAGGAGGGTGAGGAAATGACTCTCCAGTCCTGGTCTTCAGTGTTTTCAGCACCAGCGATTCAACATTTTAGGAGCTGTTTCATTATGCTATGCCTTAATTTATGGCAAATATTTGTGAATTCTCTGTCTAAATTCTCTGTCTGGACATAGCTACATGAAGTTAGAAAGTTGGAGTGGTTTGTCTGTCACAAACATAACCAAAGGAAGGAGGTTGCAAAGGCTATTCACACAGAGTTTGAAAACCAGGCTTAATCTGAGAGGTGATGCTGCTATTGCTTCTAGTACAGACTGAAAAAAAACCAAAACAACAAACCACCAAAAAAAAGCAAGCCTAAAACCTGCAACATCCAAAGGTTTGAATAAAAAATGAGAGCTTGCTGTAGTCCTGGGTTAGATGTCAGAAGAAACGAGAAGATGCACGTCCACGTGGCCCCCTTGTTCCTCACAACACACCCACTGGATCTGGTTGCAATTCCACCCACCTCAGGAATTCAGCAGCAGTGCCAATCAGCCTTGGCTATCTATAAACTGTCCCAAGGATTTTGGAACAGCTGCCAGCAGCTTTATTGACGGTCGATTGCTTTAAACTTTTGTTTGGATGCAAATAAAAGCTTTCATCCCGTTTGCCAAATACTGAAAGGTTAAGGCAGATGAGAAGACCTTATGCCACAGGAAGACGCTTTTATCTTCTACAAATGTGACAGTCAAAACTTGCAGGGGATTAAAGAGCTCAAAGATGATCTTGTTATATCTAAGAAAACCCAAAGCAGAACTCACAATCTCAAAAGGGAACAATTTCAGGATCACAAATGAAGTGCTTTGAAGTCAAACTGTCCAAGTTAACACAGCATCAAATAATGTCCCATGTTCTTGGAGCAGCTGTTACGATGAAGTTAAATATATTATTAGATCTCATACTTAGATTACAAAATAAAGTATCAAAAAGCCTTGCCTTCTCTCTCTTGAGAGGAACACTGCAGAAATAAGGATATTACAGGAATGACTGAACTACTCAGAATGGCTTATATACACAAGGCAATGAAGCACAGTGCAGCACTGGCTGACAATATATAACAGATTCCATATGTGTAACACTGAAGTAATTGGAAAAAGTGAATCATCCTGCACAGAATGCAATGAGCAGTTTATGGCATTCAACATGCACATGAATATGGGTTCAGATCTTCACAACACCCTCACTCAAAGCCGGACTCTTATTTATGGGTAAAAAAAGAATTTAAAGTTTTTTTTATTGTTGTTGTAGTTTTGTTTTTAATATTAGTATTGTACTTTTAACTTAGTGGGGGAACCAAAGTCATTTTTATTCTCAGGTGTTAGCAATGATTTGCAAGTGCACTTTGTTAGCACACAAGCAGCATGCTTTGGGCTGAAGACATTAAATGGACACTGTACAGGACATTGTGGTTTGCAAAAAAGAGATTGGAGTCCTTGCTGTGCAAAGACTGCACACCCTAAGTGCGGCTAACTCCAAAGATGAAGCTGATTTTTAAAATGCTGATGGTTGTCCTAATAAGTAGAAGCTCCTTGCTTAGAGTACAGCCTTACTGGAGAAAATGAGAAGTGGTGTGTGCCTTCAGTGGCCTCACTGTCTCCTGTTCCAGGGCCACAGTTCCTTTTTACCCCTTGTTCATCCTGCTGAGAGGATAACTCAGCACCTGGTTGAGCCAGCAAGGCAGGGAGATGTTGGGCACCCCCAGAGCCAGTGCCAGCACTTTCATCTGAGCTGCCTCAGCACCTCTCACTTTGCTTCTCACCTGTGACAATCAGTCAGCAGCCAATGCATGCAACCCTGAGAGGAAGGAGGCTGGACAGTCTCCAGATTTAACATAAGAGGAAATGAATATATACTCTTGAAATGAAATGAGGATTGTTACATGTTGTTTTGGGAAGATATTGATAAATTGGGGCAGTAAGCCACTATGGTGGCAGTAACCTTGTACATATTAAGGAATATGAGAAAAGATATACAAACATGTTTTTTCAACCAAAATTTAAGAGCCTATGGAATAGGTTTTCAATTAAAGGAGAATAAACAGCTTGCTAAGGTTCATTCAGAAGAAGGCTCAAAGTTCTCAAATACTCCTTATCTTTTCAGTACTGTCTTTCTAATGCATGATTAGAAAAAAAAATCTGCTCTTCTCATGTAAGGGAGATGGCCTATCTTCTAAGACAGGAGGAAAAACTTAATGCTGCTCTAGAATCTTGCATGTAGGTACCCTTTTGGGGCTTAAATGGAAAGCTTTGCTCACCAGGTTGAGTAAAACCTGTTCACAGTGATGGCAGAATACCAGCTGCATTTAATTCTAAATAGATAATAAACCCCAAAAAACAGCACAGCTTCTTTGAACAGAATGGGCAGCATTAGCTTCCTCCTAACCCCCACTAACAGAGCTTGAATGGTGCCTGGACTTGTGGCTAAGAACACAGGCCATGTGGATGAAAAGCAGAGGAAATAACCATTGGGATGATGACTGGAGATGCCCACTGTGACAGCAGCCTCTCAGGCAGAACAGGTACTGCAGCATTAGACACTGAGCAGTTCCACTGGGAGGAAATACACACAGAAACTCCACTCCATTAACACTGTGTTCAAACAGACAATGCTTGCTAAAACACAAAAATATACCTAAAACCAGAAGCTTGCAAACTGAAGAGTCAATGCAATGCTTCCTATGATGTGGTAACAAGCTGCCCAGGACAACACCATCTCAACTTGAATGGAAAAACTCAAAATAAAAACCATCAATGGATAAGACTAATGGGGAAGCTCAGATGAGAACACACACTGGATAAATGACTCATCCCAACAGACCTCACATATTCTTTCAGGAACAATTCAGAAGTCCTGCACAGCTTTTGAACTCAAGCAATTCAGTGCTGATGACAGAATGTTGCTAAATCCCACCAAACCCACAACCATTTGCACCTACAAAGTGTTGTCAGGTTTGTATTTTCACAACAGCTAAAGGCTGTTTGATCTGGTAACTACAACAGTGTCCACATACATAAAAGGCTGCTAAGGACAAGACTTTTACCTTCCACCACCTGCAGAGCAGCACTGCAGTGAAACTGCAGCAGTCCTACAAGTTTGTGGAAGTGAGGAAGGAGCTGATTTGACCTGTTTGCAGGACAATTATCCAGAAAAACATTTGCTTCCAGAGGAGAATTCAACTCGTGTCAGCAAGAGATTATGCCCCA
The DNA here is from genome assembly GCA_009812075.1 of Sialia sialis. Taxonomy (NCBI): domain Eukaryota; kingdom Metazoa; phylum Chordata; class Aves; order Passeriformes; family Turdidae; genus Sialia; species Sialia sialis. The sequence continues at coordinate 10,399,722 of VRYO01002014.1, forward strand.
TATATTGAGAATATGATAATTTAATTTTTTTATAACCTACAGTCTGAGGAATGAAGAAACTGTTGAGATTATGCTCTTATAACTATTGCTCTCCCCAGCTTTTGTAGGATAGTACTTGATGCACCTTCAGTTATCTAAAATTTATTTGGACAGATCCCATCTCACTTCCTAAACATCCTAATGACACTTTCTTGTAAATGAAAAATAAAAATAAATACAACTTTAATAATTTTTACTTAAAAATGAGAATGCTGCTCCTTCCTTTAACAAAATCCTGCTCCTTGATCTAAATTCTGACACTGTTGAGATCACTCCCAGTGACACTGTTCAAACTGCCCAGCTAATCCATTGCTGTAATGAAGAGCAGATGTCAGTTCTGGCCAACTGGCCAGCCTGGAGGAGCACACTCAGATTTCCTTTTGACTGACTTGTGTGTTTCCTTCCTATGGAAGCAGGAACCGGGCCACAGGGAAAAGGGAGGATGGCTGCACACACCCAGCTCCCACAAGCCTGGTACAGGCTGATCTGACTCTCTCCAGTCCTCTCCTCAGCTTCAAATCTTCCAGCAGTGTCTGAAACGTTCTTTGTTCAAACTAATCAGTATCTCTTGTTCACTCCCTTTGTATCAACCAGATCTTTACAGTCTGCTGCAATGCTCTAGTCTTTGCTTCTTTCCCAAAGTCCCCAAACCAGAATACATACACAGATCCCAGATATTATAATACAGATTCAGCTGCTTTGTGGGATTCTTTTTTATGAAGACCCTTATGATGACATCTTTGCATTGGCAAATGCCTACATTCAAAAGCATTGTGTCAAGCTACAACATATTTTATGATAAAATTAAAATATCATAGGTTTCAAAAAATAAATTTTGAGCTTCCTTTATATGGCAAATACATTTTCTTCTGGCTTTTTTGTTGGGTTTGTTCTTGTTTTTTTGTTTTTTTAATATGAGGGTAAAAGTCTTTCTCATATTTCTATGAATGCCTTTGAGAAAACAGTAAATGCCTGAGACTCATAATAATGTTGCAAGAGTTAGCACACACTGCTGTTTCCTGATACCCTTATGCACTGTTTACTTACCAGGATTTAAAATGCAAAATTTGTAAGAATCATTACTACTTCAAATGTATGGTTTTTATTAAAATTTTAACACACTAAAAGCTTAGATCTTAGCAATGATAGGGCTCATGCTGTGCACATTTATTATTAATACTTGCAATCACTATAAAAGCAATCTGTAGTTTAAGAGTATACAGGTCCAAATTTTGCCTGTGGCAACATCCACTTAAGTATATGAGATTAAAGAATGCATATCTGCAGGCAGAATCTGGTCCATTGCCACGTCCACGTCTCATACAGCATCCCAATGCAATCATGAAGAGCTAAATGCATATTCCGCTGACTTCAGCAAGTGTGTTTTCTCCCTTTTCTGTACTGCTTTCCTGTGGGATTTAATTAAGTGGCCATTCAAATACTTAAAATTACCTAAGAATTCAGC
>VRYO01002014.1:10408863-10536778 GCA_009812075.1 Sialia sialis
CACACACACTCACACCCCTATCCCGCCGCCAGCGGCCGGGGGGGCACTTTTGAAAGCCCTTCTGGTTCCACACCCAGCCGCCGCTGACATCATTCCCGCAGGAGGGCGGGCGGAGGCACCGCCGCCGCCGCCAGACGGTCGCAGCCCCGGAGAGCTGCCCGCCGGCCCGCGCCCGTGAGTAGCCTCGGCCGGGCGGGGGGCGCGGGGGAGCGGAGCGGAGCGGGGCGGCCGCGGGGGGAGCGGGCAGCTTCGCCGGCCGGGGAAGGAAGAAACCGCCAGAAATGGGGAAAAATTAAAAGCAAGCGTTTGTTTACTACGAAGCACATTTCATTTCGGTGACTGCTGTGCTGCGCCGTCGCCAGGCCGACCGGGGAGAGCGGTCCCGGTCCCGTGGAGCCCCGGCCGCGCTGCCTCGCCCCGGGCGATGGGGAGCGGGACGGGGCGGGCCGAGGGGCTCCTCGCCAGTGAGTCCAGGCTGGGCCAAGCCAGCAGAAAGTTCGCGCTCTTCACGGGATAGTTTCTTTCTGTTCTTTGCTGTAATGAACTCTCAGCGGAGTTCGTGTGTGTTGCAGTAACGTTGTAGCAGTTCTTGGCAGCTCACTCCCAGTGGAAGGAAAATACACTTAGATGTAATTTAGTGCAGATTTCGGTTTATGAAATTTTTGCCAGCATTAAACGTTTTTCCACTTGAGTCAAACTGCAGTTTTGCTCACTCGTGTTTTTTTCTTTATGTAATGCCCCACTTACATCGGGGACGCTGTGTGCTGGATACTGGATAGGCAGCTCTCAGTAACGTGGGTTGTCTGCAATATTGAGTATTGAATTTGAGAGGTCAGCTCCTTGTTTGGACATTTCTAGGAAGAACAGTGCACTGCTGTCTGTTCCTCAACAGACTTTTTCACGACTTGCTCTTACCGATAGAATGCTGCCATCAAGAAACCTGCAATTCAGCCTCTCTGTTGAATTCTTGGCACGAATACATGGTGCAGGAAGGTATTTTTAATTTTTTTTCCTCCTAGCAGTTGGGAATAGTATGTAAATGATCAGTAATTATTACAGTAGAGCATCTTAGAAGTATCTTCTGACTTGATAGAGGGCTGTGAAGAAACCCACTAAATAGCTGTGAAATCCACACTGAATTTTGTTGGTTTTTTCTTTAGGAACTTCGGAAGTAAACAGCTATGGTTGGCTCATCATCAGAAACACAAAAAAGTAGCTCTTTCTCTTCATTTACTTGCAGACTGTGTATATACAGTGCTGGTGTGTTAAGTATATAAAATGAGCCTTCTCGCCTGCCTGAGCAGATGTTTTCTCTGTCAAATAAAAATAGTCTATAGTGACTCCTTCATCCAGACCTGCTCTCAGATGTTGAAGCCTTTGCTGTCCATGCAGTTCAGGAAAGAGCTGTGAGGCTGGACTGCTGGGACTGAGGTGCCAGGTGGCTGCAGATGTGGGCAGGCAGGAATCCATACAAATGGTAGGGGACTATTGGGCATGAATTTCACTGGGGGGAGAAACAGGAGTTGCAGTTTTCTGCAGAGTCCAGCAACATTTTTGTAAGAGAGTTCGTGACAAATGCCATCCTAAGGAATGCAGCTGGGGTACAGGTACTTGCCACAGCTGTTGAAATCAAAGTGGGAGTGGAAACAAAGGCATATGGTAAACATGGCCACCAGAAGCTGATATGACTTTATTCAGCATAAGATGTAAGGACTTCACCTTTGCTTCAAAGACATTGAAAGAAGGAACTCCTGCTGTTGTCTGAATCTCTTTGTGAACTTGTAGAGTTGAGTTAGGAAATAGATTGTTGGGATACCTGAGGGAAGATTCATCCTCCATGCTGAATAAAGATGTGTACAGATTGTATCATGCCAGCTGCCTGGCTGACAGGGATGTTACCAGGTAGCTGTCTGCCCAGCCAGGAATCCAGGAATTACTCTGCCAATAGCCATCAACATTAACTGGAGTTGAAATGCAGCAGTACCATGAAGACTCTTAGGATCAGTTTCTTGTTAGTATGCTCATTTGGGAAGGCAAATGGTGTATTAATGTAATTTCAAATAAAAACAACATCCAATCAGTAGACAAGATGCTACTGGTGTTGTATTCTTTATTTGTGGTCTGGAAAGACTTCTGTCATAAACACACAAACAATGTTGATTATGCTGTGAATCTGCCAGTGAGGAAAAACAGTGATTTTTATTTGGTTACACAGATTTAAAACCTTGTTAATAAAGGAAGTTGTTCAACAGACTGAGCAGGTTAAGACTGAAGGCTGCTGCAACATTATTATCTTAGACAGAGATTCTGTCTCCGTTCATAGATGCTGGAGTAATTGTTGCTGGCCAACATTGCTTAGAAGAAATTAACACCTCCATCTTACACCCACTTTCAGTTAATGCACTTGACCTGTCCTGATTTATTAGCATCTCCTGCTTCACAGTTGCTTTGTGTCTTACTTTTACTTCCATTATTATGGCTTTTATTTTATTGTCTGTTTGGCTGTTTCCCATCTCAGGTTTGACATTCTTTCAGTGATTAGAACAATATTGTACTGATGAGTCCCATGTGGGTATTTAGAGAAGCAAGACCTTCCTCTACTTTTGCTAAGTATATTAGGTGTAGGCTGTCTCCTTTCATAACGCTATTTCCCTGTCATTTAAAAATGAGATCAGTGGCAGCACAAGGAGACTTCCTTTTTCATCTCAGTGGCTTCAGTATATTTTGATTTTCCACTGGTACTTCACATTCTATTTGTGTCTTAAGCATCATATAAGTCATGATATCCCCACGTAAATCAGGACCAGAATGTGTTTAATTAGAGAGATAAATAGGTGTCTGGGGACAAGGTCTTTTATACTGCTAGCTGGCAGATGTATTTTCCGAGTCCTCCTCCATGTTCCTGTTGGAAGAAGACCCAGCAGAATGAGGCACTGTGTTATACAGGAACTAATAAGAAAGAGATTTACTCTGAAGTGAAGCAAACACCGTGTGTAAAATCCATGCAATACTTCAGCACAGCCTGATTTGAAAGTTGAAAGGAATGCACAGCTTTTATTGACATCACATTGGTCTCAGGGAATGCAGGGAGAACGTAAGCACAGTGCTAAGGCATTCCATTCATGGAGCTGTTCAGTGTTTGTTAGGGTTTGCTTGTTTTTTGGATGCTCAAAGCAAGTCATGATCTTTGCAGTGGAGTTTCAGTTTTTGCTGGTTTTTATGTTAAAACCTTTACTTTTTAGAGAATAGATAATTATGTAAAATGTATCTCAAAATGTCAGGTGATGTTTATGACTTCATTAGGAAGATAAGCATCATAATTATTAGAAAATACATCTTGCTGGGTGAGACTCAAAAGAAAGCCTAATGGCCTGAATTCATCCATCAAAGGAATTATTATTTCTCCACTGAATGGGGAAAATGTAATTACACCTTTTTATTTTGCCAGTGAAGTTTCATGGGCAGGTTTAATGATGGTATGTGCATGCCAGGTGAAGCCTCATAATTTGGGTGTGACCTTAAAATACAACCCTCTGGCGGCGTAGAGATCTTCACAGGAGTTGTAGGTGGAGCAGAAAGTGGACTGACTCAAACACCCCTTAGAATGGCTATAGGATATATATTTATGGTTTGCTTCAGTGATTCTTAAACACTGCGCTATGTTTGGAATTGCATGGGCTGCAAACAGCCGAGGTGGGCAGTATGAACACTCCCTAGGGTGTTTAATGCAGGTGTTTAGTTTCCCAAAATAGATCAAAATTCTGGCCTTCTTCCAGACAGAAGGAGGCCCTGGATGTCTCTGCTAAGGTGCATGTGCTGCCAGGTGGGCTCTGCATACTTGCCTGTTCTGCAGGGCTTGCAGTGCTCAATCCACTGAAGCGACAAACCCACTATTTAGCTCAAAAGTGGAAACAAACCCAAGTCCAGAGACTACTCAGAGTCTGTGAACAGCTGAAGGGCTCTGGCTGAGCCTGCCCATCTGTCAGGGTGCTTGGTGTTCCCTTACCTGGCACTGTGGCTGTGCAGTGACCCAGGCACTGTCCAGCCTGGTCAAGGTGCAGCTGTGGTTAGAGCAAAGTGACCCAGGGGCTGAGGGGACTGGGCTGTTCCATAGAGTAGCCAGTGTAGAAAAGCTGTGCACTGAGCGTGCTCAAACAAGGCGTAGAAATCCTTCTACCTGGACTTGTAGAGTCCACAAATTTAATTGCACTGATTACAAATTAAGGTGTGAAAATTGCATTCTGGAGGTAGGCTGAGTATTCAGTGTAGTCCTGTGCTACAATGTTGCTGTCGAACAAAGTAGTAGTAGTAGTTGTGGAGAGGTTGTGCTTTTTGTTTATAACCAACTGTTGTACCACCAATAGAAATATGTTTTCACACTCTTGATGGATGATGTGTAAACTCTGAAATAACTAAAATCAAAATTTCTCAACACAGAGCTAGTCAAAGCCAAATCAAAACAAGCAGTTTGAAAATTTTACAACAGTGAATGCAACACATTTAATTGCTAGCAATTTCCACAGAGCATCTGCCAAAGTTAAAACAATATCGGCTTTTATTTCTACAGAATTAAATGCATTGCTTTCAATCTGGACAGACAGATCTTTTCTGCTTTTGTTTGTTGGTTAATTAGGTGGAACATCATAAATCACTTGAGCTGTTCTGTTGTATCTGGAATAATCTCTGGATAAGCAGCAGTCTGTAGTCAGTAGAGCCCAGTGTCTGAGGTTTGCTCAGGACTATATTAATGTGTAGTCATTGCTGGAGGTGTACTGTTTTTTTTCCTTTTCATTGACTGAGAACACATATCTGTGAACCTGATATAAAGGTCTGCTATTTAACTTGGTCTGTCCTCCCTGCCCTGCCAAGGTATTGAACAGGGACACTCGACACTGAAATGTGGCCACACAGTGATTGAGCAGGGGTGAGGCCAGGCCACACCTCAGTTCAGCTGTTTGCTTCAGGAGCAGGTTCCCAGGAGGGTTCTCATAGCTTGAATAGCTTATCAGAACAGCCCTGTGTTATTGTCCCAGCTCCATGGAGCCATTGCTTCCCCAGCCAGAGGCAGGGCTGTGTCAAGGGCTGCAAAGGGCTCTGTGCTCCCTGACCACTGCCCTGGGGGCTGGCAGGCAGTGGTGGCCCTCAGGCCACGCTTACTCTTGGAAGCTTTGCTGCCCAGCTGAGAAACAAAAGGTCCCTCCAAGCTGGCTGTGTGTCATGATGACCACGGTGTTACTGCACTGCCCAACAGCCAGCACTGCTCCCAGCACTGCCAGCAGCCCTTGGAGCACAGCACACAATCCAGCTGAGTGCCAAGGGCATGGGTATCGTGGACAAAGCCTGTTGTGAAACACACGGAGACCTCAATGAAGAGGTTGAGAGGTTTCACAGGAGAGCAGAGCTGCAAGGTCCTCTCAGGACAGCGGGTCTGTCACCCTGCATCACAGAAATCCCTTCTTGTGGAGGATCTTATGGAGCTCTCTTTTTCCTATGCCGTGGTGATTGTAGGGCTGTTCCAGAATGTGACAGCTCTAAGAGTTGTAATTTACATCTTAAATGTGCTCACATTTATTTTCATCTCTAAGTTAAACAGTTCTTTTTCTTTCCATGCGTTCGCCTTGACCTGCAAGCAAGTATATCCCCATTCTGTCTTGATCTTTGAAAATGAGCAAGTCAGGACGAGAAGTTCTTGTCTTTTTAAGCTTAGGAAAACAAACTTTAAGTACTTTCAGACCAGCTTGATTGTTAGGAACATTTTAATGTACACTACAGCTTTGTTTATATTGAAGTGGTATCTGGTGCAGAAGCAAACTAGCTGAACAGAAAGCATGCATTGAACACCTGAAAAGATGTGTGCTTTCTTTCATTTTCCAAGAATACAGTTAAGCTCTACTCATACATACTTAAGTTACAAACATTTTATAACGTGTTTTGTACATGCCTTTGTAACAGCTGACAGAATACATTTATGTTTTGTAAGAAACCAGAAACTGCAATATAAAAGCAGTTACTTCTTTCAGATTACTGCTGGGTTTTATCAAACAATATGTGCCCTTTGAGAAATCCCTTGAACCATGAGGTGTCTGTGATTAAAGACTGTTTTTTAGCATTTGCCAAAGGCATGTGATGCTCAGCATAAACTGAAGATGGAAGAGTGGATGACTATGATGGGGATCAGAGATTAATTGCAATCCTTTTAGGTGTTATTTAGTAATATGGCAGCCTACCTTACACCACTGGGGTTGTGTTGGGATTAGATGCAGATATAGAGCAACTTAAATATGAGATTATTATTATCTAGTATAAAAGTACAGTTACAAGAAAAAGTGCTTTAGGGAAAGAGAGGAATGTGTAAAAGATTTACTTTGAGGACGGTGTGATGTGTGCTGCTGGAGGAGGAAAGACATTCTGCTTCTGCTGACCACACATAACCCTTTAAAAAGCAGTTTAAGAAGATGAAGTCTTAAAGACATTCATTCAAATATGTCTGTCTGTGTAGGCAGCTGACTTGTGTACCTGCTAAATTATCTTCTCAGCATATAGTGGCTAGTAATGTCTCTTCCAGGTTTTGCTGGAGTATTTGAATACATCTATCTTGAAGTTTTTAAGCTTCAGGCTATTTTTTAGGATTTTCAGGTAAGGTGTCACAAGATTCATTTTCCCAGTATGTGACACTTCCCCACGCCACAACAGGGTATTGTGTCCCTGTGTTCCCATAGATCCTGCTGTTTTTCTCCTGCTGAGTCTGCCCACAAAGGCTTCACGGCAGAGTGGCTTTCCTCTGCAGTGCACACAGCAGGGCCGCAGTGAAAGGAGTGGTAGGGCAAGTCTAAACCCAGTCCAAACTTGTTTGCAAATAAATGACTGACAGAGTTGCAGAAGTGGCAGCAATGCTGGCATCCCTAGGTCAAAATTTTATTAAAAGCATTCATTCCTAAGGAGTTGGAAACATCAGCTTCTTTGGATCTCAATACTCAAAGTGTGTTGTATTTTTGCTCCAATTTGCTTCTTGATTTTGTTTGGAAATGTATAGAACAGCAGGGTTAGAATTTCCTAGATTTTGGAGTTCTGGCTTGGTAGCATAGATCTAATGAGAGGACAGGGTGAGAAGGGAGGAAGTCTGGAGATGGTCTGCCAGACCCACCTGTAATCACAGTCTCTTTCACTTTTGGTAACTAGATGGGGTTTCTGAAGAGGAGAACAGGTTTAGTGTTCATGAAGTTGCTTGAGAAAGAGCTGAAAGGGTGCTTGAACATCCCCTCTCACACAGGTTATAGGGAGGCCAGGCACATGGGCTTGCTCACACTAAGTCTGCTGTTGCTCAGGCGGTCCCGCCAGTACCAGCAGGATGGACAGACTATATAAACACTATATAAACAAAAGGTTTTGTTAAGATATAGGTGCACATTTGTATTAGTTGTGGTGCACACAAAGAGCAGGCCTCAGGGCTTTGGTTGCAAGGCATGATTTTCTGAAAGAAAATAGGTAAAAACTGGGTCATACTGTGTCTTGTAAGTTTCTCCAAGCCCCTCTATTTCACTATCAAAACACAGCAAGTTGGCTGCTGTAATTGTTCTGGAGGTTGCCGAGTCTTAACACAGCCTGCTGCAAGGGCACTAATAAATCTAGATCTGATAGGATGTCCCTACTTTATTTTCTGACTTAGTGTTAAAAATGCCATAAATGTTGTCATTCAAATGGAGCTCTAGAAAACAATGTGGATTAATTTTTTGCTGTATTGATTTTTTTTTTTTTTTTTTTGCCTTCATACAGTGGTTTGGTGCAGGGAACTTTGATTCATTTCCTTCTGATTTCCTTGCTTTGTGAGGAAAGACTTTGAAAAGCAGGTGGAAGTGCAAGTGAAAAGCTCTCTTCTTTCCACATAAAATAGGTAGCATAAAGAGCTGTGGGCTTGAGTGGGTTCTCAATTAAGCAAACAAAAAGAGCTGATGCTCTCTGTGCCATCTAGGAGCTCACAGGACCTCTTGATTCCAAAGCCCTGCTTGAAGCAAGCAGGGACGTGAAATTCTATTTCATGTAGAGTACACATTGTTCTTCATGCTTAGCTTCCCACCAGAAGAAATTGAGGGGGAGCCCATGTGCTATGTAGACTGTTACTTGTACTTGGCATTTCCCTCCTGGGTCCCCATTCAGTTTCGTAGAGATGTAGTCAGAGCCATCCAGCACTTCTTGGAGGTCTCCATACTGGCTGCAGAGACTGGTTGAAGGAGGATCTTCAGTTTCTGTATTGACTGTTACCTGGGTAACACCTGAGCATGAAAACAGCTCACAATTTGAATGTACACTTGAAAAGTGTTGGTATTCCTGACTGATTAACTCAGACAAAAGAAATAAACTGGAGTAAATTGTTTCAACTGGTGCAATTATTCTCTTGATATTCCATTTTCTGATTTTCTCATCCTTTATGTTGTTTGATGTGAAAAACAAACAAGGTTGACTTTCCTGGTAGGTTTTAAAAGATTTAATAAAAGACAGTGAGAGACAAACAATAAAGTAAAAGGTTATAATGGCTGGTTTTATGCTTGGCATTCAGCCACGAGCACCCCTGCTGTTCTGGAGACACCCCTTAAATTTATTAGCCCATTGCATATCTACAGACCCATCATACATTTTCAAACTTTTCTACAAACTATATTCTATATTCCAGAAACTCTTTTACATGGCCACTCCTTGAGTCTGCCTTTTTAGACCATGCATGTTTCTTGGCTGTGGTTTTTATTTCTTTTTCTTATCAGCCCTTATTTGAGTTGTGGTCTTCAATTCCTGTAGACAGTGATGCTGGTAACTGGTGTATCTGTAGCAGATGTCTTCACTGGGTGTTATTTAACCAAGCAGGCAGTTCACTCACTACAAAGACACTTTATCAGCCTATGTTACTCCTAAAGAAAACTATATCTTAAAAACCATTTCAATACCACACGTGTAGTATCCACCCTAATATTTGCAAAAAGCAAATACCATAATAGGTACTTACTGGATATTTAGACATTAGAGGATTGTTGAAATCCTCAAAGCTCTTGCTGTCTTGGGAGAAAGCCTGCTCTCTAAACTTCATTTTTGGTTCTAGTTCTGAGAATCACACAAGAGAAATAGAACCTTTCATACTCGATAAAAGAAAAAAAAAGAACAAAGCTAACAGTATCACTCTGTCCTTCATAAACCAGGGAATTTTGTGCAAGTTTAGAGACAATGGTACAGGCAAAATGTGAGCTAGCTTCTGAGTTCTCTGTCATGAGATACCATGAGATGTAGCACAAGAGCAAGTGTTCTGACCAAAACATGTAAATCCAAAGAACTTACGATGCATCACAAGACAACTGATTTCTCATGCTACAAGTATACAGCCTTTTTCTTCTAAATTCATGTATTCAGACTTAATTATAGCACTGAGGGGCAGAAGAATTGATAATTAAGGTTTGCTTTGATTCAGTTTTACACCAGTGACCTCAACAAAGTTCATCTGAACTGAATGCTTATTGATGGCCCAAAGACCTGCTGTTCTAGTTGCAATGAAACATCTCAGTGCAGAGAGCTGCAGGTATGGTAACTTGTTTAGCAGGATCCTCTGCCCCTTCTTTTGGGTGTGTCTTTTCAGCACACTAAATGTGTGTGTGGAGAGTCTGCACACCCCCAGCCTTGGTCTGTGCAGAGCAGGAGCTGTTCTGCAGAGATTTCACCGAGTTTCCAAGGGTATGAACCAGGATTGTCTGTGTGGAAGTTTTCTCATACATGAGCTCAGATGAAGATGATAAAACCCCCTGACTTGATCGTAGGGTGTGAGGGCAGCAGCCAGTGTTAGAGGGTAAGCTTCAGCCTTTCCAATGCAAATGAGCTCAGGATAAACATACTGCACTTTGTATTGCTGGTTGCAAAAATGAGTATGCACAAACATGAGAAACAGCCTGGCAGCAGAGTTGAGCTATATGGTAAGAAAGGAAAGCATTTGTTGTGGAGATGACATCTGGGTTGGAAAGCAGTGATAAAACTTTTGTTAAGAAATGTCAAAGACTATTTTCATTTTTGTTTGCTTGTTGTACTAAACAGTAGAAAAAACTTAAATACTCATGTTTCTTTATACTGATGGCCATTAAAGATAACCTTTATCTTGGAGATAAACTGAGGTTTTTCTGCATGGGATGTGTTTTTGTGCGTGATATGACATAGGGATCCAATCCAGTTTTGAAACACTACAGTTTCAGAAATGTTGGAAACCCTGGCCTTGATACCTTATTTTGCTGTGCAGTTCTGTGATGGTTGTAGTGTCTTACCCTGAATAAATGTACTTGTCTCTGCATGTCCAGGAGATTATAGCAGAGGCACTTCTTAGCCACTTCTAAAGCTCATCAGGCTCTCTTTCTCCCATGGCTAGTGCAAACCACTGCTTCCACTGCTTCTGCATTACTGAAGAGATTCAAGAGAAGTGTGACTGCTGCATTTATCCTCCTGTGTAAAATGGAGTAGCACTGGAGCATTACTTCTGCACTAATTGAAAAAAATATGTGCTGTTCCTATAATTGGCCTTCTCTTTTAAATGTGTTTTCTGTAAGTATTCTGCAGCTTGACAGCATTTGTGGGAAGCCTTATTACCACAACAAATCTGGTTGTGTTCAGTGGGATTCCTATAACTTTTTCTAGATCCAGTGGCAGTCTGCTCTTGTAGCTCAGCAGTATCTGTCCACTTCTGCCTCACCCCATCCATACCTTGTGAAGTGGTATTAAATGCTGAGGCTTACAATTGAAGGAATTCATGTTGACATCCAGTGTCATCCTTACTCTAACCCCTGAATCTGTTTTTAATAGCACATGTGATGAGCTAAGTCAATGATTATGTTCTCTTTTGTCAGAGTTTTGCTGGAGATTAGTACAGGGAGGTTCCTGAAATAGCTACAGACTGACAGGAGAGCTGAGCTGGAAAGAGCCTCTGGAGGTCTCTAGTGCAGACTCTGGCTTCGAGCTGGGGGTTAGATCAGGACGTTCTGTGCCGTGCTTCAGTCAAGTCAGGAAGATGTCCAAGAATGGAGATCCCACAGCCTCATGGGCCTCATGGGCCCTGTTCCAGTACTTAATCATGCTCATTGAATATAATTAATACTTTTTTCACAATTGGGATATTCCTTGTTGCAACTTGTAACTGTTGCCTGTGGTCTTTTCATCACGTACTTCTGAGAAGTGTGGCTCCATTGTAAGTGTAGTGTGTCCAATAAGCTTCTCTCACATATTTGTGTGTGTATCAAAACTACTAAAAGAATTCAAGCCACTTTGGGGAATGATGAACAATATCTGTTACGTCATCCCAGTCTTCATGCTTAAAGGCAGTGTACTTAAAAGTCATTAACACCTTGACCTGGGAGCATGGAGTATTTCAACCGCAAGTGAGAGAAGGTGAAGAATCACTCTGCCCAGGAAACAGTTCATGGTAAATAAGAAAAGGAGTACAGCTAGTGTGCAGAATAGGAAGTTAATATCAAAGGTACAAGCTGTTAATACCAAAGTGTTTGGTTATTAATACATTAGTAAAATAAGAATTCAGAATGTTAATACAAACAATGCTCTGTAACCGCACTCTTCCCTTGCTCATAGGGAGAGGAAAGGAGCTGCCTGTTTCCAGGCAGGCTGTCTTCAGAGGATTGGGGAAGCAAGGGCTTCTTGCTAAGGGAGTAGAAGAATCTTGAATCTGCACAGTAAGGTATTGAATTCCAGCATTGCGTGGAGTGGAGAAGGACTAGTAGTTCTTTCTGAGAGATGAAATCCAGAATTTCTGCCTAGAGAGGGATGCAGATTCTGTAGTAGCATCTGCCATGTTGCTGGTTGCATCTTGGAAGAGGGGAGTTGCTCTTTGCTTCCTGACCACAAATCACAGTGAGTTTCTCTGGAAAACCTTCCTCCCTTCATTATTCCTTGTGCAGGCTGGGATGAACCACAGAAACTCCTGGGTTTCCATGGGAAGGGAAAGTTTGTAGGAGTGATTGAGGTCTATGCACTTCTGGGATCCTGCTCAGGCATGACAGATTGGATAACCAGTTCTTGTTGTCTTTTCCTGGTATTAATTACTTGGAAATGGTCTGTCTCCTTCTTTTCCCCCAGTGTATTTAATTCCTGTCTCTATGTGTCATTGTTTAGCAGTGTGTGCACAGAAGTTGAAGCAGCTCGTACAGGGAGCAGTTGCCAGCAAGTCAGGAGGAGGTATCTAAAGATGGTTGTTAGGAAGGGTTTTAGAAACAGAAACATCAGACGTTTTTTACTGCCTTTTTTTTTTTTTTTTTTTTTTTTGTAAAGAGAGAACAATAATCTCTTTCATTTAATCTTGGTTTTATTTGGGTAAAACAAAAAGTGTCTTCTCCTTACCAGCCATACACATATTTATCTATCCTGTCTGAAACACTTCTCTTTACAGCTGACAATAGTAAAATAGTAAAACAAACACATTCACTTGATTGAAGATAAAGTGGGTCTTCTGTGCTGGCAAGTCTTGCTTTTGCAAGATTGGTTTTAATTAGGTTGCATTTTTTGTTCTCTTTTACTTTATGTTACTTCATGTAATAAGATGAAATTGTATTGTTATGCTTAAAATAATACTGAGTACAATTTGGTTCTCTCTCCTTATATGGCAGATGATTGTTGCATTATTGAATGCTTAGCTACCATCTGTGCAAGAAATGAACCTCAGAAAAAAACCTGCCACAAGACAAGAGGGTGCTGTGCAATGACTGGTACATATTACAATGAATATTTTGATGTGGCATTATACAAACCAACAAAATATCTTTTTTTCCTTTCTTCTTCCTTTCATTCAAGCCAGGCTTGATGGAGAGCCATGAATGACATTTCTAGAAGCGGAACTGGATTCAGAGGACCTTGAGTCATACAGTAGAATCAGCTCACTGGAGGAAATTGCCACTTTGTTCTTCACTGGGGCCGAGCAGGCAGAGTTTAACAAGAGGAAATGGGAAGGAATACACACTAGAGTAGCTGCTTTTCCTATTTTAGGGTTTGACTTGGCTATCCAATTCAGTCATTCAAATCAGATACGGATATAAGGCTATCCACTTACTTTTCACAAAAGCACTTTAATGCTGTTTGCCTTTGAGCTCGTTATAACTCTGTACTGCAGTGGAGATGGAGAGGATTAGTCTGGAACTCCTGGTCTCCATTCACTGAGTTATTATGCTGTCAATTATCTTTTTGTTAAAGTTTTGCAGAGTAGATATTATTTGCCCTGATGAGAGTGCCACTGGAGCTGCTTTAAAAATGCTGTCAGAGTGGTCCTTTTATTTCCTTTTATATATTCATGTAGTTCGTGATTCCAGTAAATGGCAGTAGGGGAGAGGTGAGGTTAGACATGAAAAAAAATCATAGAAGTCTTAAAATTAATAACTGCCCTTTCTTCTGGATATTTCTGTGTTGTGTGAGTGGCCTCATTTGACATAGAATGTATCCAAAGCAAAGGAAAGGGAGAAATATGCATTGATATACTGATGAGTGACAACATGCAGATGGTGTACAGAATGGTGCACCTTAACTGCAAAGATCTGCAAGACTGCAGATTCCTTATAGCATATATTAATTGGCAAGGATTTCTGGCCAAGAAGAAATAGATATGTCAAGCAATTGCATTCTTCTGTGTAGTAGTAGCAGTAGTATTCCCTAACCTATTTGTTATGTGCCCACAGATTTCCTGGGCATTCCAGTTAAATACAGTTTCTCATTCTCTTGTACATATGAACTTTTTTTTTTCCCACATGAGATGTGACATTGTAATAAGTGGGTTAAATAAGGTATGAAGTAATAGGGAGCCTACAGAGATTATTAAGTGAACTGAACACAAAATAGCTAACTTGTTTATTATGTGGCTAATGGGTTTATTCAGCCCTACCAGTGAGAGCAATATACTGAAGAAAATAGTAGTCCTTAGTCATTATTCAATAGATAAAACTTGTAACTGAATGAACGAAGGATATGATGCCTAAGGTGCAACATAGATGTTACTAAATCTAGGAGGTAGTTCTTGATGCACTTAATTCTTTCTACAAGCATCCATTTGAAATCTGGTTCTTCCTTCTTTGAAAGTATGGTTGAAATAAGACCTTACTGCAGTCAGTGGAAATACTATCATCACTGCACATGAGGCTGTAATTTTAAATGCACTTCTCTAAAAGCCAACGTGGAGGAGTTTTCCATCCTTGCACACAGAATGAAACTTCTTTGTGTGTTTATTCACTGCAGCCATCATGCTGAAAGGTTGCAAAATGTACCTTTTGGCTTCATTTCAGGTTATGATTCATTTTAACACCCGTGATGCCAGTATCTGTGGAGATAGAACATGTGCTGTGGACTCAAACTGCATCTGAATGATACTGTCTCTAAATGCACCATAACTGCAGATTGATCCACTGACAGCTCTTAAAGATTGTTCATATGCTTCCTTATGTTCAACAGATTTATCTCAGCCTAAAGCCTCCCCAGAGCAAGGATGCTGATTCTCCTGGCCTTCATTATTGTGTTTCACATAACCTCAGCAGCGCTGCTGTTCATCTCAACAATCGACAATGTAAGTGTCATTTCTTCTCGGTGTCTCTCAAACACACTGGGATTTCTTTGCTTCATAAAAATTGAGTTTTTCTTCTCTAGTCTTCAACTTGCTTACTGAGAGGACCTATGTTTGCTAGGCACACTGGTGTCTTAAGACCTTTCTGTAACAAAAATGCCTTGGATATGCATGTTGCTGGTGGATAAGGCTATCCATGGCATCTTTTATAAGCTCAAGGCTGCAGATCTTCTGCCCTGGGGGAGACTTGGCCAGGGACGATATTTACAGGGTGGAGTCCTGGGATTTGATTCAGCTGGATATAAAGGAGAGAAGGGGAAAATCCACTGTCCTTTTTTGCCAAGTACATGAAGTCAAACAGCTAGTGATTAATGTGTGGGGATAATTTCAAGGTATGCTTTTCCTCACAAGTGTTTGTCCAAGATGTCCAGTTAAATCATGAGAGACACCATGAATGTATTGTCCATTAAGTTGCAGCAGTTTCAGCACAAAGCTTTAGGATATTTTATGTTGCATTATTTTCAAATTTCCATTTTATTTTTGTGATCAGAAACAATTTATGCTCAGATATTTATATCTAGCTTTTAATGGAATTCTCCATTTCCAAAACAGCCCACTATCCTGACCAGAAGTCTGTGCACTGGAATCTGTCTATGGGGTCTGATGTGTGTTGCTGCTGAAAATACTGTTTAGTGAAGACCATGCTCCAAGTGAAATGATGTGTTAACCACAGCTTTTTATTGCAAAAGTGTACCAACTCAGGTGTTAGATTTTAGTCAGTTGCTTGATTGTTTCATGGAAGCAGGTCATTATTTGAGCACTAGAGCAGGTCTTCTTAGCATTCTTCTTTGAATATTTGGAAAGCAAAGACAGGGGACAAAGCAACATAATCTTATTTCAGATCTGCTACACACAACCCAAATTATTACAGAAATAAAAGCCTATGCACTCTGCTTTTTGTCATTAGCTACTTTTGAACAATTAAAAACTTACACAGTATAACCATCTCTTATTAGATATATTATGTATCATTATATTATATTATATTATATTATATTATATTATATTATATTATATTATATTATATTATATTCAAAGCTGAAAAAAATATTGAACTTGGACTGTAAAATTCAAATGAATAGCATTCTGAAAAAGTAATTCTTTTTATTAAAAAATGGTCTTCTGTTTATCCATATGCCTACTACCATAATAAATTACAGTTTTAACTGCAGTATTGTTTGCAGAGCTGCACAGTAAGCTCTGGGGCTTCTGGAATATCTATTTATGCATCTGATCCTACCAGGAATCATATTTAAAAGTTGTATTTTGTGCAGCTCTAGTCAAAACAAAGGCCTGGGTAGCTATTGGAATGGGAATGGGTTTCCTGAGGAAATGCCACTTGTGGAGTGCTTGTCATTTTCCAGGCTACTGTAAAAATCTGCTCAGACACTGCATTTTGCCTTGAATGTTGAAATCTCAAAATAGAAATACTTCAGGAGGATCTTAATTTGTCAGCAGCCATTACCATCCAGATGCCACAGTGTACCTCAGCACAGCTGCAATGCATTGAGATTAATCACTTCAGCACATCTCTAAAGGACTTCTGTTTCACAGGTGATGCTATTTCCTGCAAATTAGCAAAGGCTGTTCCTTCAGAGAGGTGTGCATCCTAAACATGGTCTGGGTGAACAAAGCACATCTTGTTTAGGTGTCTCAAGAAGTGAGCAATCACCGAATATACAAAATTTCTGCCCAAGCGGTGGAAATCCCTTGTACTTTGGGATGTTTAAGATTCCCTTACCTAGTTCACAGAGGCCTAAAATGAGAATGATGTGTGGATAATTGTATACTCTCTATTCTGAAATGCCATGAAATCTGACATTCCATTTGAGTGGTTAAGTATCAAAAATGAACAGAAAATGGTATGTATCTGATCAGTACACACTTGGACAAGGAAGGAGTTTTGTGGGTTTTGTTTGGTTTTGCTCCCTGTAAGAGCCCTTTACTTTTATTTTGCAGGCCTGGTGGGTGGGAGATAACTTTTCTACAGATGTCTGGAGAATGTGTAACACAAATACAAGCACCTGTATGGCTATCACTGATGAGTTCAATGGTGAGTGTCTCTCCATGCCTGTGTCTATGTTTCTTCTGCAGATCTGGTGAAATTGCTGTTAAATTTACAGGGGCAGTTTTATAGCTCTTCAAAAATCTGCATGTCCTAACTAGACAGGTCTTCTAAAAACTTTAATATTGGTTTTTCCTTGGAAAGGCAGCTGTTCTAACAGTTTCTGTGAGAGGAAAGCAGAAAGAACTGTAATGTGCACCTAAGATACAGTGCAAGAGAGTAAACACAAACTACGAACAATGACTGTTAACAAGTTCTTAAAAAAATTAGGTAAAAACAGTGAAGTCGTCTAAGTCATAGAATTTGCCTCACAATTGAACTTGCAGAGAAGAACCTAAAAATACTGACTGTGTACAAGAATGGGGGAAAAAATGGAAGAAAACACTGGAGTTTTAACAATGAAGTCTTAATATACAGCCTAGCGTAATATCCTGCTTTACAAAAATTGAAAGTATTCCCAATTGTTCCAATTATTTTTGACTTTTGATCTGCATGTACATTAGAAGTAAATAGTTTGAAGAACCATGTACCCATGAAGTAATTTTATTTTCCAAGCATCAGGTTGGTTTAGGGCCTGTATTGTGCAGTGAGCTGATGCACTCCACACAGGCTCAGTAACCCAGATTTAAGGGTTTGCATTTGTTCTCTGCATTACTGTGTGTCCACTGCAGTCAGGCACCCACCCTGGGGAGATCAGGAGTGGCTAAGGTGTGTCTGCTGCTCCCAGAGCTCCTGCCTGGAGTATGCCTGTGCTGGAGGAGAGGGGCCAGGGGAGCTCAGCCATGTGGCCCAGCTACAGTGGGGTGCAGATTTACAGACAGCAGCTGCATATGGTTAAAAATGTATTGGTTACTTCAGCTCTCCGTTACAGGGAAGTAATGGAAGAATGAAAAACCTGAATGAGAGAAATCTTTAGTGCCTAGGGTGGGTATCCTGCCTGGTTACACCTTCTTGGACAGAGCCGTCTCCAGGTCTGGTGGGAGGCTGGGGTCTGCATTTGGAAGCTGTTTGGGACAGCTGGCAGTTTCACTGTGCTTCTAGGACATCGATGGCAGCAAAAGGTGGGGTGTGGCAGAAGTAGTCTCTTCAGTTTGATGAGAAGCTTTTAGATCTTAAAGCCACGGGCTGTATTAATACCAAGGAAGCAGAGGAGACCAGCCTGTGCAATGCATACACAACTGCTTTGCTGCATCTGTGAACTCCTACTTAAAAAACACGGCTCTGCCCTGTTACTCCTTGCAGGGAGAAGGCAAAGAGAGAAACTATTTGTAATCAAAGCTGCTTTGTTTTTGCAGAGTATCAATCAATTCAGGCTGTTCAGGCCGCCATGATCCTGTCTACAATTTTCTGCTGTGTGGCATTTCTGGTTTTCATTCTGCAACTCTTCCGTCTAAAGCAAGGAGAAAGATTTGTGTTAACCTCTATTATCCAGCTCCTGTCATGTGAGTGATTTTTCAACACTTTTGACTTTAATGATATTTCTGTGAAAGTAGGAAAGCAGGAAAAGGTTTCAAAAAGAACAAACTGCATGAGAACTCTGTAGTGCTCTTGAGGCCATAGCTTATCCTTCATAATTGCTTAAACAATGAACTGTTCCATTCTCTAATATATAGGCAGTGGATGTCATCACTGCTCAGGATAAAATAATTTAAACTTTGAAGTGAAAGAATTTGAGATTCTGAACTTCTTGAACACACTAAATAACACACTGTTACTGGCAAGTGCTCACTTTGTTTTTTTATCAGTCTTAAAAACTACCCAGCTCTTCAGAGTAATTTTCTGTTCACTGCAAATGACATAGATACACAACGGCACATCAAATTTAAAGCCTGTCAGATAAACTGAAAATATGTCTTGAAATGTTTCCAGGTTAGTTTGAGGATGGAAAATGAGTTTCTGCAAAGAAAGGACATTGGTGGAAGCAGCTGACAGAAGACATAGTGAATAGTTGTGTGTACTGATAATATTTTAAGATGCTGACCTTTATTACTTTCTTCCTCTTGCAGGTCTGTGTGTTATGATTGCAGCTTCCATTTACACAGACAGGCATGAAGACCTGCACCAGAGCCGTGGATATAGAATGGAAGTTTCCAAAGGCCAATATGGCTATTCCTTTGTCTTAGCCTGGATTGCATTTGCCTTCACCCTGATCAGTGGAGTAATGTACTTAGTATTAAGGAAGCGTAAATAAATGTCAGCAACTAGTTATTTCTGTCACTGCAGTACAAAACCAAATTCCAGTAACCATTTTGTATATAATCATTTACGTGGTTTTGTAGTAAAGGTATTGTTTCTCTAAAAATGTACTGTGTTCTTGATATGAAACAGAATTAAAAAAAAAAAAAAAAAGAAGACAGGTGAAATGAAATGCCTGGCACCTCCAGGTCAGGGGTCAGAGCAAGACAGAGCCAAGTTGTTTCTTTTACATATTTCATCATCATAAACGGTTTTCCTTTATTAGACATTAACAGTTTGTTCCTGGCCTCTAGTCTATTACAAATAAAGTCCATACAAAATAATTTGTAAGCAATAGACTAACTATATTCCTAGACCAGATATATCCCTTTGAAATACGTTAAATATAAGGGTGTGTAAAAAAACGAGGCCCAGATCACAATGAAAAAGCAAACTATTCTAAAGCCCAAAGCTGCACTCAGAGCGTCTGCCCTGGCGCAGGACCAGTGTTCTGCTCTTTATAATGTGCAGTAAGTGTCATCAAGTTTTTATTAAAACCACTTGCTCTGCTAAAGTAAACAAGTCCTTTTTGTACTCCAGCAAATGTTTCTCTTGATTGTCTTTCACATTTAATTTAAGCACACAGAGCTTTTGGTGGGAGCACTTACCAGCCAATTCCCTGTTCAGCCTGGGCCCAGCACAGCTGGGGCAGTGGGGAGCTCCCCACCCCAGTCCCAAATCCCTTCAGCTTAGCCTTGGGCAGCCTTTCTGGGAGGGAGAAAAGTGAAACAGAGAAGCATTACTGTGCCTACATCTGCAGAGTGATCAAGCAATGCCAAATTTAGTTTTTTACAGCCAAACTCAACATGTTTATTAGACTGGGCTTTTATCATGTAGTGATTTCATGGTTAATGTGTCCTGTACAAAAGCATTCCCTGAGTTTGCCCATTAGGAAATTGGCCTTTTAAAAATTAATTTTAAATTCCTTTGTGGATTTTACTGGAACCAAACACTGCTACTAAACTAATCAGAGTGCAATTACTGTGCTTATGAATTCCAGAATAGGTTTCAAGATAAAATGACTTGGTGGTTTTTATTTTTCAGTAATTTTGTCAGCTAAATCTTTGCTCTAATACCAAGCTTAACTGCTCAGCAGTGTAACACTGGCTTTGGCTGATGATGATTTTGGAGATCAGTGTGGAGAATGAATGAAGCGACCTGTTCCAGTTAGTCATAGCTTTGATGCTTAAGTACAGATTTGACTTTCGAAAAGCTCTAACCATTTATTTATTTATTTCAGTATATTCGCTACAGCTGGCCCAATACACAGTAAAAAAAGAAATAGATTTTGAATGAGGCATTATACTTGAAGTCAAACAAGTTCAGTATCATAAGACAGCGTAGCTCCACTTAGATCAGTTGATGTCTAATGTAATCAGATAACAAAATTTTATTTGTTTTCTTCAGATTTGTCCTTGATTTATCACAAAGTTTAAGTGTGTAGCTTTTTAGGAACTATCTCCAACATGAATGACAGGTCATGTAGTTCCATCTTCCTTCCTTCAATGTCCTATAATGCTTTGGCTTGTCTTTTGGGAGCAAAGAAATCCCGATAAGACTGTTAAAAAATTAGGATGAGCAAGCAGGACATCACAGTAATACTAACACTAATAATTAAAAACCCACATTAGTTTGAAGAAAATGGATTCTCCCCAGTCTAGAATCATGCTAGTATTTTTTCAGGTTTTTTTTCCTCTTAGAGCAAGTGCTCTGAATTTCAAGAATTATTGCCCTACTTTTTAAAAAGGTGTTTCTATAATTTGCTGAATACATTTCAGGTTCATAACCTGAGGTTTTGCAAGCAAGCAGAATTTGTCTTAAATAAATAGATGCAGGTTTAAGGATGAAAGTAGACAGACTGCTAGCTAGGCATTCTGCTACATTTATCAAACCATGAAACAATAAGGGAAATTTTAAAGCTCTAATATCTAGAGGACAGTCCTGAAAAATTCTAAGTTAATCTTTTATGCCACTGACTTGCAGAGAAGCTTCAGTTTCTTGCCTTGATAATGCTCAGGTCATTTGTAGAGAGCAAATATTTAAAGTAAAGATGTAGATATACAGGAACACAGTTAAATTCCACAGTAAAAGCTCTGTCCCTTTAATAAAGTGAAAAGCACACACACAACAAACACTGTGATGTACAACACCTCCACTTTTGTACAAACACCAGCATGTGCATGATGTCACACAGAATAGATGAGAATGTTCTGCACAGCAAGTGAATACCAAATCAGTCTGAACTAGAGTTTGAGCAGGACAAACATATTTTAGGGTTTTTTTACTACCTTATGTGCCTTCAAAATATCCATTTTATATACTCTATATATTCTGAAATTGTACATGAAAATAAAGTTAAAATGAATTCTTGTACTGTAATAGCAAACTCAATACATTTAGCAATCTGACCTTGTCTTTAAGCTTGGGATATATTTACACAATGTTGGATGAGAAATAGTTGAGTATTTGTGTGAACAGGTAAAATTAAATTCTTCCTTCCTGTAGTAGAACCACAAGCTGATTATTTTGTCCTTTGTTGAAGACCTTTCAGGGTAAGCACAGAAAATATTAGTGTACTAAACTTTTAAATATATGATGTCAAAAGAAAGTCTCGAGTAATGCAAGATCCACTGATGCTCTGAGGAGTTATTACTTATAAGGGTTTTTATTTTCTATCATTTGCAGAAACAGTCATATATTTTAAGATAAAGCTGAGTGCCTTGAGCATATGAGCAAATAATGTGAGAAACAGGCCAGTGACTTTTGTATCTGCTCTGGTCCAAGCTTTGGATTAGCACTGAGGTGATAACAGCACACTTGGATTTGTACAGATGCATTCAAAACACTCCACCAACTCCACAGAAATAATTTTCCAAACCCCATAAAACTTCTCCCTTCTAATGATAATGAATAAAACGGAAAAATCCCAAATATTAAAATATTCACTACCAGCTGTGAATCTATCTTTATGTTTTTCACCCAGCAACTAATCATCTGCAGTACAGGGAGAAAAAAAAAAAAAAAAAAAAAAAAGATTTGCTTTTATTTATGTATTCTGTTTAGGACAAGAGATGGGCATTACTTTGCTATACCATACCTTAAAAAAGTATTGTAGGTGATAGGATCTGTGCTGCTTAGCCATTATTTTTTTACCCCAACTACATCAACAATTAATTCCGTGTGGTTCTTAATGTGTTTCAAATAATGGAGGGACTGCTTGACTTGTTCTGTTCTCATCTTGAGCATCATGGAAATTTGTGCCATTTAGCTAAACAGACCAAAGAAAAGAATTCTTCTTGTAATTCCTAAAGACGGGAATAAGATGAGCCACTACCTTTCCAAACATTAAAGACAGCTAAGAATCATAAAATCATTCAAATAAAATAAAATTAAGTTGAAAATTTTATTATATTTTTCATTTATTTTCTATGTGCAATAATCCCCTCAGAAGTAATAAGATGAAAGAAAATGCAATGTGGAAGTAAAGCAGTTTTAAAAAGAAGACTTCAAGACTGTAGAATCAAGCTTACAGAATTAATAGAGTAACATAACAGACTGTAACAAGTAAGAAACATGAAGTTAATACTGTCTGCACTGCAAATCATGCTTTGACATGAAACTCATTCAAGTAACAGTCTAGTACTTGCCATCAGTAGCAAACCACTCGGTAAGGTCACTCTGAGTGTCCTAAAGAGTTATCTGAGTGGTTATAGATTGTATTATCACCAAATGGTCTGTAAATCCAAACAGATCTTTTAATTGAATGACAAAGCTTTTTTGGTGATGATAACCTGTGATAAACAGCAAGGTACTGGAAGTGGCAAAGCCTTTATACGCCTGTTTTCTTCCAGACTGAAGCAGAATTACTACTAAGGTTTTAATGGAACAGACACAGGTGATAACTGCATAGGGAAGAACATTTGGATCAGTTTCTGTAGGGATCCATGACAGTCCAATCCCCCTCGCGTTTTGTCAGGAGCCTCTTTTAGTTTGGAGGTTCTGAGAAGGGTCTTTGAACCCTTCAGGAAGCAGTGCCCAAAGAAGGATCCTTGGCAAGATGTGGATACCTGGAGGCAGACTGGCTATTGCCTGAAAGTCTAGGCACCGAGACAAAACCAGTTGTTAGTGCCCCAACAAAAATAATCCACTCACACTACTTTATATTCATACTTGCTTCATTTAAATGTCTAAATCTTCATTTAAATCTATAAGATGAATTGCTGCTGTCTGTAGAGTTTCCAGACTAACAGCACTGGCCCAGACTACCTGACGTTCATGGATTAATATTCAACATCTTTTTGACCTTTGGTTTCTGTCTGCCCAGTCAGGTTTTCCCAAGGTAGAAAACCCTCCTGGCACACCGGCAATAACAATTTAGCATCACCTTGTGCTATTTGAAAGGAGGGCTAAAGAAGTTCCCATTCCATTTAGAGGGGATTTGTTTATCTTGAATCACTACTGCACTAACTCACTTTCTAAAGGAAAATGTGCTCTCTTTAATCCTTCCCAGAAAATTTAGACAAAATGTCAAAAAGCTGTGCATGTACTTAGTTATTTAGTTTCAAAACAGGTTTACATTCCACAGATGAATAAAACTGCAGGTGCCTTAATGAAATTAAACTGCTGAAATCAATGTCAGCAAGCATGAAACAATGATAATGATACCCAAACTATATCATATGGTGCAGGCTTTGGTCTGTTTTACTGCTGCTGCTTGAAGAAGAAATCTTTTGTTCTGTTTCTCTCCAAAAACCTGCAAAAGTGAAACTTTCTAACAAAGCTTGTGCTGCTGTCATAAAAGCTAAAGTTCAGAATACTTCATTTAAACCAAGCAGGCAAATATTATTACAAAAGAAAGGTTAGGAATATAATTGTGCACTGATTCACTGACTCAATGTTCTTAGTATATTACCAGCAAGAAGTAAAAAATGTGTCATATTGAGAGGTTTTTTCGAATATTACTTTAGACATTTTTATTTTCTTTTTAGCATAAAATTTTTAGGTTTAAAGTATCGGTATTGAAAACTTAAACATGCTTTAGAAATTAAAAGCCTAAAAGCTCTTAGGGTAAATGTTTAAATCCTTTTGTCAATAATTGTTTTTACACATTTTTTTAGGCCTGACAGGTTTGGAGGGGGAGGAAGGGAAAGGAAGGAAAAGACAAGGCAGAGGAAAAAGAAGATAAAAGGGGAAGGACAGCTGGAAGAGGTTTGGGCTAGGGGTTTCTGCGTGGGTATTTCTGACGATGGTGTCTCCTAGCGTTCCTCACTCGTTTCTATAGAAAATAAGTTTTGCTATTCCAATCCCGCTCCAATGGAGCCTCCTGGTGGCCAAAGGGAAGCCTTCATCAAAGCCCGGCTCTCACTGTTCCTTTCCCTCGGCAAGCTCTTCAGAAAGCGGAACTCTCCATCACGTCTGAACATTCTGCAGTGTGCATAATTTGAAAAGTAGCTCAGCTTTGGCCGTGCAAGGTCCATTTTGGAGTGGGCTGGAAAAGGCTCTGTTGAACACGATGCGACTGATCCAAGCCCTGCTCTCTTCTCACAGGAGCTGCCCCTGCAGCCCCTGCCACAAAAACCTTGGCAGGTAAACCCAACACAACAACAGACAGGGTGTTATGATTCCACTGAATTATCTTCTTCTTAAGGGGACTTAAATTATTACAGTAATTTCATGAATATAAGCCGCACCTTTTTCATTGAAGAATCCAGCCTACCCCAGTAGTGCGGCTTATATTCAGGTGCGGCTTATCTATGGACAAATCCCGTGGTCTTCCCAGCTACCCAGAAGTGCGGCTTATATTCAGGTGCGGCTTATAATCGTGAAATTACTGTACATATTACACCTCAGGCATTAAGTTTAGGGAGTTGCTGGAAAATTAATTTAAATTTTTTTCTTTCACATTCACTACAGTTGTGGTTTTCTTCTGTTGTGTTGATCACTTCTTTTCTTTCTTTCATTTCACTGTGGTAAGACAGAATTTTAGTGGAAGGTGTATCCAAGACTATGTACCAACTGGCAGAGTGGAACACTATCTGCTTGCTTAGATTTCTTAAAACAACCAAAAATTATTGTAAAAATGCAAAACTAAATATCCAAAAGTTCACACAAGTGAAAGCAATACTTCATTCACAGCAAATGGTTTAGAATATAATCTAATTGCCCGAGGAAATATCACATATCTTAAAACCTTTACACTTAAAGATGAACTTGTTTAAAAACCCAAAATTAAAATTTAAAACTTGAGACTTGTAAGTGTCTTACTGAACCTTATCTTTGTTTTATATTTTGATTACAGTTTTTGGGAAAAGGCCAAGAAGATGTGAATCTACTTCTGTAAAACTTGTGAAAGCCTTAAACAAAAGGACAAGACTGCATATTTGTCACATGCAATTCTTTTATAGTTTTAGATGTGAAAGAACAAAAAGTTTTAGACTACAAAGACTTCTGAACTACTGTATTTTTAAAGATTTCTTTTCATTAAAAATATGGTCAGCATGAAACAGGAGGCTGACAATTTACAGAACTACACCTCCTGTAAGATTATCTAAAAGAATTTCACGACAGCAATATACAATCAGTCAAAGGACATGACAAATTCCTGCTCTCCCTAACAACCAAATGATCCCACAAAAAACAGATGTGTTGCAGTCTTACCATTTTAGTACTAATGCATCAATACCACCCATGAGAAATGCTCTTGTATTAGTAGCTACGTTAGTGAGATTTTTATTTATTGTTTCACATTTTCAATTGCAGTGTCCAAGAAATTAGCCTTCAACTTGCAGTTCATGGCTCGTAGGCAGTGGGCTGGGAATAGGTAAATGGATGATGCAAGCTAACTCAAAAAGGCAGGGACACTGTCAGGAACTTTTTTGTGATAAAGTGGTCCAGCCCTTCAGCAGAAAACTCCAGTGTGTCTCCAACAGGACAGCATCAAAGCAAAAGTTGTCAACATCTCCTTCTTGGAATTAGTTTAATCAGACTGAAAAGAACTATATTGTAGTCTCAAAACAAATTCTCAAACATCAACCTATGCCAGCTCTACATACATTTTTTCTGTTCTTGATGCTACAGCAAGGGAGCTGTATCAGCCACGGGGGAGGCTGCACCTGCATCCCACATCCCACATCCCACATCCCACCTAAGGAACAGCTACTGTTGATGAGGTTTCCTCCTGGAGTGCCAGGATAGCATCCACCTCCTTCTCCAGTTCAGAGACCCTGCTGCATCAGAGAACAGACACAGCAGGGATTAACACGGCTCACTTGCAATGAGGAAATCATGTATTACTGCTGTATGAAGAGCAGACAGTGAAAGAGTTGCAAGAGAAAATAGAGCTATTATTAATTTATCTTTGTCACAAAAAAGAAACAATTGGCATACTTCGGGAGTCTTTAAGGTACAATAACAGTCATATGTGATTTATACACAAAAAATTCACACAGTTATGCAAATAAACTTACTAGTGATGTTTTAACTATTTCTTCATGGGTTTTGTTGCGTTCTACTTGTCCAACTCTTCTCTTTAAACATTCTACTTCTTGATTAAAGAAGTCATTATTTAAAATACCCATCTGCTCACCAGTCATAAGTTTAATCTAGAATAATGAAAAGCTGTGTTTCAAATGTTTAAATGTAAACTCACTGAAATGCTTATATGAAAAAAGTGCTAAATTTAAAATTTTCCAAAGTTTCAGGAAGAGTAGTACTTTTCTTTCTATTATTTATATGGCATTTCTGGCAGGTACAAACCACATGATTTTGTACCTTGGCATTCTCCATTGGACTTAAGTCACTTTGCACAAAGGAGGTGTCACAATATGCCCATCTTCTAAAATTTAAATATTTGTATTACCCTAGCAGTACAAAATACAGCTTTAAACATTTTGAAAATATTTATAATTTTCCTACATACAAAATTAAGAGTTTTATTTTCTACAGGACTGATTGTCAAAAAATTGCTGAGAGGCAAATTTCAAGCAGAGTGCTTGTGAGCAAGTAAAGCTTCTTAACCTGAGAAATAAAAACTGTAATGGTTATATAAAGATGAATAATAAAATTTTAAATATCTTATAAATACTTTAAATTATTCCTGTTAAAGTTATTTGTTGATTTTATACATCAGATATGTATAAATAATACCAGCTACAAGGAAAAATATGTCTGCATAAGCGGGACTACAGTGCATCCTACTGTCAGGAAAATAAAATTTTATGACAAGTAATATATTTCCTAGAGAAAAAAAATTCCATTAAAACCCGTATGAATTCCTGATCATTATTCTCTACATGAAGTATTTGTTTTCTGCCTCTGTGATAAAACTCAAATTTCCCTTCTCCCAAAGACTTCTGACATCTGACCAGTGAATTCAGTAGCACTTGCATTCTCGTGTGTGCACAAATATTTTTCCCCACTCTTGCTGATTGCCTGCTGATTTTTCTGGCTCCCCAGCCTTCCCACTACCACCAAACACTACCTAAGCTCTATGTCCACACCTCCTCAGTACCTTCCTTCCACCTTTCTACCCAAAAGTCACTCTGCATCATCAGGGACTGACCACTGCAGTCCCAGGAGTAACACACATTGGGAAGCACCAGACTGGAAGTTCATGGAAGAAAGTGCTGGAATTAAGAACTTTCAGTGATTTACAGCAGTCATAAAAATGCTCTAAGCAGTACAGGATAGATGAACTATTGGAGTGCAAGTCACATCCCCAGAAAATAATAAAACCAAGCTTTCTATTGAACATAAAACAACTCAAACATTCCAATCACAGAACGTTACCTTAGCCAAAAGACTTCATTTTTTTCCATTTACAAATACTCTTTTTCTTACTTTTATCTATAAAGTTAATACATTTACACTGAGCATTTCTTCTGCTTACAAGGACTACCTGCTTCCTTTCAATGTCCCCTGAGGGAAAAAATAAAGAAAAAGCCATCATCAACCTTTCAAATTCCTTCCAACATAAATAATTAGAGTGCAGGGCAGTGGAGGGAGGAGTTGTATCACTCCAATCACTGATATTCCACTTTAAATTGCTGCAGCAGTTTGCTTTTGAAATAGAATTGGGACATAGTATTTTGTGCTAAGAGAAACCCCAAAACCTCAGACAAGAGCCTGCAGAGGGAAGAAGAGGACAGAAAAAAGATCATTAATAATTTAATTGCTGCTGTTAATTTTCTCACTTCTAACCCTCTTTTCTTTTTTTTTCTTTTCCCCTTCTCCGGTGACAGAAACACGAGCTCTACCATGAAACAAACAAGTGAAAGAAGCCAATGGGTGTTTTTTCCTACAGAAATAACACTGAGATATGCCTGAGATTTTTCCTACCCTATTCTGGGCCAGTGCCTCTCACCTCTGTTTTACTTAAGAGCTTTTTGACATATAGAAAACCCCTTCCCCGGAATAGGGATTTTTTAAAGTCTTATAAGCTGAGACATTGTCCGCAGAGGCATTTTGGAACCATCTACAGTTAAGAAACACACTTTCTTACTACCTGCAAATGAAATGTCTCTCCTCCTACATACACAAAAGAACCATTTCATAGAGAAAATTATTCTTTAGGATTTCTAGTGAGGTAATACCTTCCAGTCAATACCAGTAGGTATTTAGTAAATTAGCGTATAATAGCTGTAGGATATCTAGGACTTATGCTAAAAAATTTGTTGCTCTGTTAAACCCAATGAACATTTTATGATTTATGGCTTATATTGAAACATTTGATATTGTAGTAAGAAAAGAGGCTCCTGGAATGCTTCATTTTAGTAGATTTGCTATTTACATAAGAGGGTAGTCTAAAATTGTTAACACTGACATTTTATTAAAGTGTTGTCATGCATTAAAGCTCATGAGGTGCTAATGATAAGTCAAATGATTGATTTGGAAGCAATATTTTGAGTGCATTTGTTACTGTGACAATTTTTCAGGTGGTTCTCTCTGTGCAGTCTAAATCTTCAGAATAAGGGAGGATGTTCCAAATGGGCATTCGTAAAGGGGACTGTTGTTTTCATCTATGTACAAGAAAAGATTCTGCCCTGGTTTTGTTTGGTCTTCAGAAGCTGTTCCTTTGCATAACCATGTGAGGAGCTGAGAGTAAGAGCACTAGCATTAACATCTCCAAAATACTGGCATTTTTATAAAATGATACCATTTACTTTCAATAGTAACATTAATTTTATACATCTTTACATATATACCCAAACATATTAATGAAAATTAGAATGATAGTTTAGAGGCTGTGTAAGTCCAAGGACATATTTATCTTCCACTCATAACTATGTGTAGTGTTTTATTAGCTCAAAAGCAGCTTGTGAAGCTTATTTTGGAAGGAAAATGATTTGAAATTCTCAAATGCAGTCTACTGTGAGTAGCATTGGTAAATAAAGCTGGGATAAAAGGCTATTTGAACACTTAAAAAAGTAATCATTTGCATTCATTTTTTTTGTTGTTTTATCCTTAGGTGAAAAGTAGCAGCACAGAGGAATGATGGATGACCTTTTTAAAATTATAATTTTTTGTCTTACTGGGTTTAGTAAAAAACTCACAGAAATAAAGTGAGGATTACTTTTATTTTTGTCTGAAAGGTCTATGACATGAATTATTTCAATTAATCAGAATGATTTATTATGTTTCCAGTTTCTTTAGTTGCTCCATTGTTGCTCAGACTACAATCTTACATGGCAATTCTATCCAGAGTGTAAAATCTCACATATTTTTCCTCAATGGCCATTAAACAACATTATATAAGTGGATGTTTTAAAGATTTTTTTAAAAAGCAAGCTAAAATTTTACAAGCATGTATCAGCAGAAGTTGGGTTGACTTCTCATTTTTGTGCTGTCATTTCCTCGTCTCTGTCCTCTGCAGGGAGGTAAGAGCACTTGTGTCTCTCAGTGTCCTGACTTGAGGTCAGACTGGCTTCTTGTCTCTGTTGGCAATTAAGTTCAGAGCAGTAGTGCAGTTTTGAAGGGAATGCCCTGATTATTTCAATTTTGTTCATGTAGGGTCAGTTCTTAAAGCACTGATTGTATGCTATATATTATATATATATATATATATATATATATATATATATGTTAGATGCCTTTCAAAGGAAAGGAAACAAGAAGCTCTGCTCCAAATGAATTTTGACGCCTGCTGAGACCTTTGTGTTCTGAATCTGCTCCCAGAAGCTCTGGAGAGGTGATGGAACTTTGAGTTCTCACTGGACATTCATTACCTCCTAAAGGATCATATCCTGTAAGTGGGCAGCATTTGCTGGGGCAGCAGGAAGAATCAGAAACCAAGGAAGTTTGGTCCAGCACTCTGCCCACTCCACAGTGGCAGAAATTAGCTGGAAGGACAAGGTGTGACAGAGGACTTGGAGCAGACTGAGCACTTCCAGGTCCACTGCTTTTCTCCCAGAGCACTGAGGGGTTTTCAGCAGAAGCACCAAAGGTCTGTAGGGATGTCACACCTTGGGTAGTTCACTTACGCTTTTTGGTTTGTAATATTTTAGCATAAAGCTTCATCTTCTGGGCAAGAGGTGACGTTTAGCAGGCTTAGAATGTCTCATTAAATTATGAGTCCTGTTGAACATTTTATTAGAGAAATTTATTTGGTGCTCATCCACTTTGTCTTGCCTCCTTTCCTGCTATAGATTGGCTTTTGATTCTCATTGACTTTTTTTTTTCGCTCTTTTTTCAGAGAAGTCTTTAAAAATACAGTGGATTTTTTTTTTTAATATGACCTCCTTAGCCAAGAGTTTTAATGATTTCAGTTTTAAAAAGTGCCAGAGAGTTTAGAATTTGCATTAGTCAGGAAGGAGATGATTGTCAGTTTCTTGTCACTTCAAAAAGTTGCACAATGTGTAAGTGGAAGCAAAAGCAAGCATAGCTAAAAATGTAGTTGTAGGCTATCAATTAATGGAGAGTCTGTGCTACCCTTCTTAAAGGATCAAATCTCAAAGCTTTCACCATTTTTGTAGCAAAAATTTCAGCTCCAACCTCATTTTAAACTAAGGTCCTGAAGTTGGGGTTTAAAGTAATTGTTATGAAGTTAGCATGATCCTCAGAGACCCCAACATCAGCAGTTCAGTCCAGAATTCTGACATATTTATAGTGGTCTGCTCTGATCCATAGAGAAAGATAGAAAGAATAAAAAGGTCACATCTTAGTACATGAATTTGATGGAAAGAACATTTTAAATAAAACTGAATGCAGTTCCTGAGTGTTACTGTAGTTCCCCTATAATTAAAAAAGGTCCTGAAACAAAGAAAATTAATTTTCCAACAGTAGTCAGAAACTATTATAATCATCTTCCAAATCCATATTAAAAATGTGGCAGATTGTGTGTGCTGTGCTTCACCTTCATGTCAATCAATTACCAACTGTAATGACAAGCAGGTCACCAAGAATATAAGCAGCACCCACTCCATGCTGTTCTGTACATAGAGGTCTGTTCTCAATTTGAGTGTAACTCAAAAATTTGCTGAAGCCATGGTTCATCAGGCTGCATTGCAGGTAAGTTCTGCCCTGCTGTTGCAAAAAATCTGCAGAATAATTTGGATTCCATTGATGGGTCCATCAGGTGGTGCAATTGCTGCATGGTCTGGATACAAAATTTTTCTTCAAAGGCTGGAAGCAGGGTGTGAAAGGAGTCATCTCTTATTTTACTGAAAAACGGCTCAAAAGGAATCCAAATGAAATAAATACATTCTTTCATATAGGAACCATTAGTTTTGAAACTATTTACAGTAAAAGATGATTCCTAACAGTCATGAATGAACTAGAAGGTGCATTATGATAAAGTTTGTAATTGTCCAAAAGATTTAAAAATTCCACAAGGCTATGTAAAATATTCTAAAGAGCTAGAGAAAAACTTGTTTCCCTAATCTAAAGCAAATAAACAACCAGGGGAAAATAAAAGCCTTTCATGCAGAAAATCTGAGAACCTTTCTTCCTCTCAACTCCACATCTCTCTGAGATGGTATGATATGCTCCTCTGTTTTTAGCTGTCATGCTTAATATGGCTAATAAATTTTAAATCCACCCAAAATATAAAAATATACTTTCCACATAAAGAGCTGGCAGATATAAGATGATATATGAAGATTTATTGATAATATAGTCTTACTTTAAGTCAGGAGACATTTGAAGTACTACTAAAAAGAAAATATTAAACTATTCTTGTTAACTGTGACAAACTGCACAAGCTGCAAAAGTGTAGTATAGGTTTTTGATAAGAAAGTTACTTGATTTTTTTCTTTCTTCTTACCTTTTGAAACAAGGAAAATGGAGAAAGAAAATAAATTTTAAACATGAAGTAGAAGAGTAGAACTTGAATTGTAGTGCAGTAGCGCAGTCCAGATCTTCACATGAGGCTCTTGCCCATCAAGTGCCTCAGTTAGAATTATTTCTTTCAGTTTTTAATAGACATGAAGTGTCATAAAGTAAGCTAAGAGGTGAGGAATGAAATGGAAATAAATTGAGATGTGATGGCAGAGGGCTGATAAACGATTTAGCTGTTATCTATGAGCTCAACTATTTTGTCTAAATTCATATTATGAGTCTAGAGTAGTACAAAGAGATATAATGGAAAACTAATTAAAAATTCTATTGATTAGCCAGATTAAAAGTGAAAATAATTATTTTTAATAGTGGACATTTGTAGGATGTGGATTTTGTTTCAAAACTTTGGAAAGCATATATCATCACAAAGTAAGTGGTCACATTAAGTAACCTTCCTTGAAATGGAGCTAAGTAGCATAATTTTGCTTAATTGCTATATTTTTGTGTTTATTGATTACCTTCCAGAATTTGCTTGCTTAAACAGCACTTTGAGGCCAAATGACTTATGATTTCCTGGACAGTCACATTTATTGCTGTCATAAAGACACAACACTTCTGCTTTCCTTCTGGAAATAATCTGAGGCTTCACCAGTTTCCTCAAGAATAATTTACAAATTAATATAATAGTATGTGGAGCTCTCCAGCATGTTTTTTAGATTTTCCATGGTGCATATTACCTCCTTTAGTGCATTAAAGTCCTTAATGACTTGATATTTGTTATTCTTTCTGTCTTGATGTTAGGTGTACCATTATCCTGCTAAAATATGAACTTCTTACACAAAATACACTTCCAGAAGTATCAGTTACCATTTACAAATTCGGATGTAGTCTGTAACTGCTGTATTAATATGCTTCTTTTTCCTCATGCTCTGACAGCAGTCAGACTTAACTAAATAAACATCAGTAGTTATTTCACTAAATTTAAACTGTAAATATAAATGCAAAGTGACTCTTGGATCTCACTGCTGTTTAAAAAAACCCACCAAAAAAGAAAAAAACCCAAACAAAACCAGACCAGTTCATTGAGTAAGCACAGTATTTGACAATTGCCTTTATCTTCAGCAGGAAAAAAATCCACACATTTCTTTCACACAGAGACTCCCAGATTTGAAAAAGTTACAGCTCAAATGTACTTCCTATGCACAAGGAAGGAAACAAGTTCAGCAAATATTTAATGGAAATGGTAGCTATTCATTCTAGTTTACACTTAAATGCATATTGGATAGCATATTGACAATTGATGTGATCCCTAAAGGACAGAATTTTCTTGTGAAGTCAGTAGCGATGCCTGCAATCAGATTAACTGGCCACATTTTCCTGAACAAAAGGCATTTTACTGGGTTCCTGCATTAAGTGTACTAGACACATACATTAATTCTCTTGTGCTTGTGAGAAATGAAAAAAATACCTTCTCTGACCTATTGAAGTAAAAGTCTGTGTTTGGCTTTAATGCCAGGAGTCAAGATATTACAGAAGGTGGACTTTTGTAATTGCCTAGCCGGAATTAACTACGCCTTAAAGTCAGCACTGCCTGGATTACAGACTTGAGACCTCAGGATGAAAATCACTGAGAGTTCATTGTGATTTTGTTGACCTTCCCTGGACTGCAGTAACTGCACCATGTACTGCACGAGTGCTGGGAATACTAATGAAAAATGGAACAAGTGCCTCTTGGTGCTACTGTCAGCTTATAAAATTAGTTATATTGTTCTGTATAATTCTTACTGTTTATGTTATATTTGAGTGCTCACAGGCTGTAATATCACAAGTTATTTTCTTCATCTTTGTCAGCACACTTAAATTCCTTTTCATACATCTTCCCAAACAGAAGCCCTGAGAGCTGTTGTTACACCAGTAGTGGATGCTGGCATGCTCCAAGGTAAACTTGTCTCCACAGATCTGTCATTTTCTAGGGACCAGCTTCCAAGCTTTTCCATATGTTTTGTTTTGTCTTCCTTCAACATCTGTTAGTGTGGTGATAGAAGCAAATGAGAGTATGTTTGCCTTTATTTTGCAAGAACCAGTAAGCTGTGATAGAGACACGTTACTCATGTGCAAGGATTTCAAAACCTTTTCCATCTACGTAGGAGTATAATGAATAAAAGTCTTCTAAATTATGAAGTCTGGGATTTCTTTTGGCCATCTTCAATTGGAGAGTCAGTATTCTGTGCAGTGAAGGTGACAGCTACTGGGATGTGGCAGCTTTATTAATGGTATGACACTGACACAATGTCTTGCTTAAACATTTGACTTCATGAAGATGCTGGCAGGCTGGGGACAAGGCAAGTCTTTGAGTTGTTTTTGCTTACACAATCAATGCAATTGAGAATTTGAGTCTCATGGCCTCTATTTTATGTTTTCATAGCTGCCTTCCTTGGGGAAGCCTAACACTGTTAGAAGTGCTTAAGGCTGAAGAACTTCTGACCCTCTCATAATTTTCTCATGTTTTCATATATTTGATTTATTGGTGTACCTGTTTCCTCCGAGTCATCTAATCTTTCAGTCATTAACTTGCTTCCTTTGGCAAAAATATCTGACAGCCATTAAAAACTTGGGGCTTCTGGCTAAGAAAGCAGCAGCAAATGTCACACTTTTCTTTGAAATAAAGGCCTGAACTGAAAGGTTTGTGTCTCATGTAGAAAGCACACTGTGGCTTGTCCTTAATACCATTGGTTAGGTAACATTAAACACCAAGCCTGCGGGTAGCCTGCCTTTGTACTGAGATTGTCTGTGCAATTTTTGTGTATGTATCCAGCCTGACAGAATCTGATTCATTCAAGTCTTTATTTTCTAATCACTTTAAGCTACTAAATAAGCAGTTTTACGTGTTGTTACACAACAGCTTAAACCAACTCAAGTCAACACTACTGTGGTTCTACCTTTCCCCTTCCCTCCATGTGATGCAGTCTCATGTTGTGTTTCCAGGGCACTCATATAATCCATGCAGAGCTCGTTCAGGGAGCTGACTAACAGAATGCGCACTGTGCCTTTTGTTTTTTCCAAGTCAGTTTTCTTGGGTCAGTGTAGGCTGATGTACAGGCTGATGATTTAAGCTGTGGTAATGCTGACATGCATTATCATGGTTGTTTTGGGAATGCATGGGTGGCTAAGCTGATCTAATAGCTTGCTACTGCTGAAGGAAGGAAGGAAGGAAGGAAGGAAGGAAGGAAGGAAGGAAGGAAGGAAGGAAGGAAGGAAGGAAGGAAGGAAGGAAGGAAGGAAGGAAGGAAGGAAGGAAGGAAGGAAGGAAGGAAGGAATGGTAGTTTTCTTCTACTGCCTCCCAACTAGATAAAAAACTTGGTTATGTTCTCTTCCTTATTTTGTCATCAGTTCTGAAGTCAGTTGGATGGTGTGTTGTGCTGATGAATTTGCTAACAAGGCAGAAAACCCCCTTAAGATGCTAAGTGTCTGGCTCTGTGTTAGCAGGGTTTACCATACATTCAGACTAATTCCAGAGTGAGCATAAAAACAGAGAAGAAAAGGTGTTAACAGGATTGTAGCTCTGAGTGAGAGTAAGCTAGTTGTAGAGTGCACTTAAGAAATGTACCTGGGCTTGTCTTATGGCTGGTCAGATCAGCGACATGTAAGTGAATGATGGGATGGCTCAATGCTCCAGAAAAGTCATTGAGGCCTTTGAAGGAGAAATGTGATTTAGGTGTCTGCTTTTTCTTGTTTGACTTATTTAGTTTGAAGTTGTGCCATTCAATAGGTAATGAATTTCTGGCATCTCAAGGCTGAGCCTTGCATGATGGAGAAAAGGCAACACATGATTCCAGAACGGGTAACTTGGCACTGCATCATGTAGGTTGAAACAGGTTCAGCATTGTGTCTGTGTGTGTGTTATGTTCAAGGTGTCCTGTTGTTCATAGCTTAGATCCTGCATCTTTTACTCTTGACTAGACTTTCATGTCAGAAGTTGCATGATGTGGAGATGCCAGTCCACCTTACCTTGTGTAGGCTTTGTTAGCAAAGTGGAATCACTGTGCGTGTGTGACCTGCCTTCAGGTAAGTATTAATAAAGATACTGTTGTAGTGTTGCAGAAAAATGATTTTTAGCCCTGGAAAAGCAGGGAAGTTGTTATAAGCATGACGGCCAGGTCTTATGCTGATTTGCATATTTTTTTTGTTCAATGGAACAATAATTTTAACTGCTTTCTGACTGCTTTTTGATTTATAAATATTTCTCACTCCCTTCTAAGGAGTACAAGTATTTCAAATGCTCTTTAAAAAGAAAAACTTTGAAAGTTCAGATCTGTTAAAGTAAAATGAAGTAGTATGATTTTGTATAACTTGGTAAACAAAGTGCTGATGAAAGGACTTACGCCTCTTTTTAAAGACTGAGAAAGTACCATGACTGTTTGATGAAAATTTTCATCTCCCACTAACACCTACATCAAAAAACTTTGATCTGCTAGAAAAATACCAGGCATTTTCCAAGAGAAAGATATCCTTGAATCAGATTGGCATGGTTGGGCTGTTCACACAGAGAGAATCCTCATCCCAGAGCTGCTGGCATTGGAGAGACTGTGTCCTGCTTTGGCTGCAGAAGCCAAAGGGTCTGTGCAGAGGCTCTGGAGTCCTTCCTCCCAGGGACTCAGTGTGTCCCAGCCATGTGGACACCAAGGCAGACATTGCTGTTGTGCCTCAGTAGGGCAAGCACTTACAAAGAAAAAAAAGCTTTCTTGGGAAATACTGTGGAACAATCCAGAAAAATGGATATGTAGGTGGGATCATAAGTGTCTTTGTCTTCACTTTCAAGCATTGTTTTGACACCACTGTATGCTGGGGGTGTTAGGTTGCACTGTTAATTTCTTTCACTTACATTTTCAAAAGAAAGAGATGTAAGCACAGTAGAAATAGAGATCTTGACTTCTAATCTCTGAGCTGTAGAACAGCTCAGGGAGAAAAGCCCTTTCAATTGCCTTAGATAAATTACCACTGTACATTAAAATTTGTTTTAATGCTTTCTGCCTTTAGTGATTGAAATTTGTTCATTCAGAAGAGATACAAAGGCTACTACCTGTGATTGTTCATATTTGAAAAGAAGATTCCCATTCTTAGAAAAACACTTGCTGTTCATAGCAAAGCTCTGGAGTCTGCCTCAAGGTATCATTTCAGCCCATTCAAACCCATGCTATTAGATCAGATAGTCACCAAATATGTCTATTGAATGCTGAGATAACATTGGGGCTTTCAAAACCACTTCAACAGTAAGTTTAAGAGAAAGTGAAACGTGAATTCATTTTGTTATTATTTAGCAACATCTTTAATTTCTTGAAATATGCTATAATATATCTCAGACTTGGAAGTGGGAGAAACTAACTTGTGTTAATAATTGGTTATTTTAAATACTGGGGAAAAATCCACCTACTGCATCATTTAGCATCTGAATTGGTATTCAGAACTAAGAATCAGCAGGTATCTCCTGGGGTATTATTAAAAGTGCCCCTGAAGAAGGCTATTTTTAAGAGGCAAACCCAAAGTATATTTCACCTGTGTATTAAGAAGTTCCTAAGATATTCATATTTAGCATACATAAGAGAGAATGGAGTAAGAAGAGAAAGTTAAATCATGGCAGGAAACATTTAGGGCAGAAAGTGATCTAGTGTAGCTGTAGGCAACAACAGCAATGGACAAAAAAACATGGAGGGGAAATTGGAAGACCAGGAAAGGTTAATAGATTTTGGTAGATGAAGAGCGAGTAAATTATAGGCAAATACAGTGCAAAGTGGAGCAAGCAAACAGTATCCAGGACAAACTTAAACTGAGATGAGTCAGAAGAAGCTGACACACCAGGGTATGCCATAGCTGCCATATCAAAGGCAAAATGAGATTCATGTCTTTGCCTTATTTTAGAAGGCAGGCAGTCTTTAAAGAGAAAGAAGTAAATGAGACAAGAGGAGAGTGCAGGTGCTGGAATGCTGCTTTCCCTGGCTTGTGGGGAATAACCAACCCCTGTTGTGCCTTGACAATTGCTTTGGTGACTGGAATAGGATAGGTTCAGTGAAAATCACCAGCTTCTCTTTTATTTGTTCTTTCAAAGTATTAAGTTGGCAGAGGCAAATTATCCATTTCTAGAAGTGAACTGCTTTAATGGCTTTTTATCTTTCCAGTAATTCCTTGCATAGTAAAATAAGAATGAAAATCATGTAACTACCTGGGATTTTCTCAAATGCTGGCATTTGCTGAAAATAATCACCCTTTCTAGGTCTACAGCTGTGCTGAAGCTCACAGCTTTTAAAGGACAATGCATGTGACTTGGTATGTTGCTGTGATGGCTGGAGGAATCTAATAGTAGATGTTTGGAAAGCAGGAGGTAGAACTGGTACTCTGGCCCTTGATCCCAGGTCAGACTTTGCAAGTGCTGAACTTTTTCACAGCTTACCTGATATTTAAATCTGTATTTTTAATATCCTTAGACATTACAGCTGAAACTGTGGAACAGAAATTATTAACTTTATTAACTCTATAAGCATGAGTTACATACTTTGGAATAGCTTTAGATCTGATGTAATTCATTCAAGAGCAGTTTACAGAACTTTTCTTGCCAATGATTCATTTCTCTATTCCATTAGTAGAATATGACTTTTCAGAAAGAAAGGCTTTTGCCTTTTTAAACAACATTACCTTGCAGAACTTATTATATTCCTATCCTGTTTATTTTGTTAGAAGAGCTAGCCATGATACTGCATGCACCTTCCCTGCATTTACACTATATCCACTTTCTAAGGGAAGTGTGCCTATGTGCTTTAACCTAAATGCTTAATAGAATGTTACCTCAGTTGATGAGGACATGTTCAATAACTTTCCTATTGCTTCTAATTACACGATGCAAAAGCAGTTTCCATTCTCCAGGTTTATCTGCTCAGCTGCTTCTGTCCAAATGATCCATCAAACTGTCTTATTAACTACTCTGTATTAAGGTGAAGATAAATGCTAAGGCAATAGCAGCGACAGGCTTTTGCTGGGAGTGCAGGCTCCGCTTTGCAAAGTCCCCTATTTGGGAGACTAAACAGGGAATGGGATTCCAAACACCACAGCTAATATATGTTTTGAAACATTTGTTTTTTATGTAGGTATTGGGTAAATTCTACTGCTTCTGACATTGCAAATGCAACTACTCCAGAATTTCCCTTCTAAATTTTGCTTTGTAGCTCAGTAACTATGGTTTTTGGTAATGGTGGCTTTATCTGTAGCTGGACCTTGGCAGCTAATCCTGCCCAGCCTTCATTTTCAGAGGTGCAGTGCATGCTTCAGTTATGTTATGAACACACTGCAGAGATGAGCAATTACTTAAATTTCTTGGCTTTAGCTATGTGCTTACTCATGAAACTAGATGTTTTACTCATCTCCTTGTGAGACATGGGAGGGTGGTTTGAGGAGTTAAATAGAACTTCAGATCTCTGATAGAGAGTGTCAGAAATTTTGCTAATGTGATAAATGATTCAGTCTTGTGCTGGTTTGGTAGGCCTTTAAAAACCATCCAAAAAAACCCTAGAAGCCAGCCTAACATGTATTGTATTTTGTTGCCAGCAGGCACTGTAGAATAAACAAAAATGTCAAAACTGGGTCTTTTGGTCAGTTGCAATGGAGGCATAACCACACAGTATGATTGCCATGTGTCTCCCCATGAGATGCACCATAGAAAAGACTAGAAACCAGGTCCCAATTTTACTGAGATGTCATAACATTGATACTGCAACTTAAGCTGTTAGTTCATTACTTATCTGCTGGTAAATTAAGGCTGCTTCACATCTGACTGCAGGGGTGTAATGACTTGCTGGTGAACAGTTGGCTGATTATAACATCTCTAAAATACTTATATTAACTTGTCCATGAATTATTGAAAGCATGTGATAGCAAAACAGATACCTCAATGATATTTTCAATGTTCTTTCCTTGCCTTGTTTAATCATGTCATTGTTTTACTGTGATTCCACAGAACAAGGGAAAAATGCAATTTTGACATTTTCTTGTAGATCTCAAAGGATGAAGTATTCCATTATTATAACAGCTCCATGTCCCTGACAAATTCTTTTCAACCACGTTTTAGCAGCTATATTTTTTGCCTATACTTCCCTGTGCATATTAATTCTTCAATGCTGTACTTCCTGATCCCTTTCCTAGCTTTCACTTTTCCCTCTTATTTTTGTTTCCAGAGCTTTGGTTGCAGAAGAGCATTGTCCATAAATTGTCCTGTTACTAAAAATACTGTTTGCTTTTCCTACTTAATTGCTGTTACTTTTGGAGAATGTGCAGTGATTTCTGGACCTTCAAATGAAGCTTAGCAGTTAAACTACAAAGTCTAATGATGTTTGATTCTTTACTACTTAATTTTATGTGGTTTATTAGATGAAGTATATTTGCAATAGTGAAGATGATTTTGACTGTGCTAGACAGGTAGACCTCACTTACAATGACAGTTGAAATAAAAAGAGTTAATAAAATCACATTTGTATGGATTTTTCACAACCTTCTATTCCATGAATGTAAGCTATAGCACAGAGTAATCTGGTTCTTTATATAAATAATGGAATTTTCTTGAGCAAAGATTTATGAATCCTTCTGTAATATACAACATCTAAGATTGGCATTACACTTTTGTCAAAATACTTCAGCTTGTCCTAAATTGGTGTTTAATATCCATGAAGGAAGAGACAGTACTGCTTCCTTCACTGATAGCTGAACACTTTCACCTTATTCAGAGAGTAGGTAAGCTAAAGGATCTCGCTGTCTCTGGTCCTTAACTATAGGATTCTTACTGTAGACACTTCCAATGTCTCTTGAAATTCAAGTTTGTCCTTGTAAATGGGTCCTAATTCTGTGGTCTGAATAGCATACCCAGTGTTCTGTAGGTAGCTAGGTCCTGCTCTGGACAGATTATGTTCTAAAAGTCTGCCACAGAGGTACAGGCATGTAAAAAGGCCTGTAGAAAGTGTTCAGTATTACTGTTCTAAATCTTCCAAAGATATTGCCTTTCCTAGGTTGGTCTCCTTACATGGAACTACCTGACTTTTGTTTATGGTTTCATTATTGAAATACAGATGGAAAAACCATGTAGTGCTTGTGTATGCTAATGAAAATACTGGTCTGTATAATGTACTGTTATATTGCCCATACTCTTTGCACATCCTTGAGTATCTTGACCTCTGGCAATCATTTTGAAGTTACTTTCATTGTGCAGTGCTGTTTGATCTGAAGGGATGCTGAAGTAGCTGAGTAACTGGATAAACAGAAACTGAGCTGCTTGAACAAAACTTCCTTGCCGAGAAAATGGTTGTGGCTGTGAAAACAGAAGCCTATTAGCTCTACTACTCCTAAAAAACTAAAAAAATCTGTTAACCTGAGTACTGTTTTGAATAATCAGGTAGTGTTTATTACTGATATTTGACTGCTCTAAAGTAAATATAAAATTGTTGCTTATCATGCTTGTATTTATTTTTTGTAGTTGATAGTGTAAATGCTGATGTCAGCCCATACTCATATGTATGCTAATCACTACTCTCACGAAAACAGTAGGAAAGCTTATGTTGCCAGGTATTTCTGCAAAATCCCATGTATTATTTCAAGGACAGTGTTTCTAGTCAACTTCCACTTTTCAGAGATAAGCAAGTCACTGGTTTTCTCAGAACATTTTACCAGGATAAGAAAAATCAAGAGATACTTAAGTATCTCCAAAACGGGCACTTTACATGACTAGGGAAGTAAATCAACTTCAGTTTATTCATAAATGTCTTTCCTGCACAGCTGCTATCAAATTTTTATTTAGAGATAAATGTTAAGTCAGTTTAATTTGGTGCTAATAAGCAGTTTGTGCACTTGTTCTTTAGTAATAAAAATACAACTCTTTAGATGTGATTTTAACTACTTTTAGATATCTCATTCATATGCAGAAAAACCTTGAAATTAAAACATTTATTATCAGTGATGCAACTGCTTATGAAATGATGTCTTTTATTTGACTGTTTAACTAGAAATTTGTGAGGAGGCTTTGAAATAAAATCTGGCACTCGGGATTTTCCTTTTTGAAACCATTCCTTCTGATGCACTCTCTCTTTAGCTGCATGAATTCCTGCACTGCACCTTGTGCAGCTTGTGGTCTGAAGAAACACTTCATATGCAAAGGCAAAGTCAGGAGTTTGTC
Organism: Sialia sialis; assembly: GCA_009812075.1. Taxonomy (NCBI): domain Eukaryota; kingdom Metazoa; phylum Chordata; class Aves; order Passeriformes; family Turdidae; genus Sialia; species Sialia sialis. The sequence goes on from VRYO01002014.1 coordinate 10,451,267, forward strand.
AGCCTAATTAAAGTCTTGATAGTCTAATCAAAGAGTTATTATTAGCCTAGGAATAAGTATTTCAGAGACAGTACTGTTGTAGAAAAGGTCTCAGTCATGATACAGTTAAAGTACTATTCCGTGCACCTTTGTATTTACCCCTTTTCCCCCTTGCCATTTTTTTTTCATCCATTTGCCACCCTTCTGTGTCCTAAGGTCAATGAGTGCAGCTTTCCTCAACAAGGAATGGAAGTGACAGCCTGGTGACATTTCACAAGAAGGAAACTGATGCTGATGATGCTGTTTTTTTTCTTGCAGAACCCTCTTGGGGCTAATCCTTGGGGCTAATTTTTAGTGCATGCTTACTCCTTACTCCTTCATGTGTCTGGAATTCCACATTATAGCTGCATTTCCCAAAAGTAATAAATACTGCATACATATGTATATTGGATGCTTATTCTTTGTTTTTTTTGTCATATCTGGCTTTACCCAGCTCTGAAACTTGCATGCATTTAAGGACCAGTGATCAACTATTCATGAGCTGAATGTAGTTGAGATCTTTTAATCTCCTGTGCTTGTGCTTTCAAGCCCTTTGTCATCTTGTACCTGAGCTACTCTATACTACATTGCTATCCTAGGGCTGTAAATAGTTTATTCTAGAATGCAGAACTACCTGTTATTATGCTACATTATTTGGAGGAATATCTTGCAGTTACTGTAACAATAGATATTGGACCACACAATTGCACAAAGCTGAGCTGTAAGTAAAACCAGCAATAGCACCTTCTGTTTGATCTCCAGACCAAGACAAGTCTAGACCTCTCTTGAGGTTTGAAAGGATGGGTTCATAAGAAGTCTGTGATCTGACGGACAATGGCAATGTAGTGTTGGTTTTGCTGCAGGCCAACAGAATCTTGCTGAATATTGTTGTCCCGGGTTGGTGTTGTGTCTACCCCTCTCCCTGCACACCCCCCCGCCCACCGCCCTCGCTGTCTGCACAGAGCTGTTGTGGCTGCTGCCCCTGCTGCTGCTTGCTTGGCTTCTGCCTGGCTGCTTGGCTGCTGCCCCTGCTGCTGCTTTTTCTTCCCCCTCCCTTCTTGCCCTCATCTTGAAGATCTGTACCGGCTCTGGACGGGACCTGCAGAGACTGTTCTGGAGTCTGCCAAAGAAGCTTTTCGCCCTTCCCAGCAGCGACTGTCTGAGCTCATCGATCCTTGCTCACTTCAGTGAATTGTTTTCTTGGTGCTGGGAAGTGTTTTCCTGTGTTCATTAATAAATAGGTTTTTTCCACTTTTCCCCCTGAGGAAAAATTCTTTCCGAGGCCGGTGGGGTGGAGGAATCGTGGGGGATTTATTCTCTGGGGGCTCCTTTGGAGGTTTCTCCGCAATTTTGTCCTAAACTTGGACAACTGCGCCATGGTGCTAGGGGGTGTGGGCTTCATCCTCACAGCTCCAGCTTGCTGACTGCTCTGGGGGCTGCTTTTCTTTACCTGTCTGGGAGTGGATGGAGACAACCAACATTTAATGGGAGGTTGATTTCAGTTTTCCTGTATACCTCAATAATGAAACCCCTACCCCAAGTGCAGAACCTCAAGCTCAAACACAAACACAAACCCCTGAGACTCAATATGGAGTGTGCCAGTGCATTCTGTAGTGTGAGGTACAAAAGACAGTAAAAATACCTTTTCCCTTAAAGTGTGCAGAGAAGAGACAGCCCATAAATAGTTTTTGCATCCTCTTGTTTATGCATTTTGTTTTCTTGACATCTCTGTTCTGATCTCTCTATTAATTTAATCTGGACATGCTTTTTTGGAATATAATTGTCATTCTTGAGAGCTTGTTCAGAAATGCAAAAGAAGGGATCTCAATTTTAAGAAAAATCCCGAATATTTTATTTTTCAAATCTCATTTAAAAAATGCTAGCCACTCTTGAAGACCTTGGCATTGCTTTTGATACAAAGTTAATGATATCCTTTCTTACTGTGCTGTGAGAATAATGCTTTAATGCTTATGGAGGAACTGCGGATGCTGTCTGAAAAACTGATAGTGAGGCAGTTTTCCAAAAATGTTTAACACTACAGCTTGGTGTTTGTAATAGGCTATTATAATAAAGGATAAACTACTTTACAGGATTTAAAACTGCAATTAGAAAGTGTGCTGTTGAGGATTGGGTCAGCTAAATGAGTGAAGTGGGTATTAAAATTCCTGTTGTGCTTACAGGTCAGTGAAAAACTGACTGCCCGTTGACCTCCTTGACTCATCTTAATGCCCCAGAATTAAAATAAAGGAGTTAGTTTAGAGATGAACTTGCTGCTTAAAGAGTGAAGCTAAGGATGAGGTGACTGATGGGAAATTAGACTGGAGTTCTGTGGTACAAAAACAATTGCAATGTTTTAGGAATAACAAGGTGATGTTTCCATAGTTCTAGAAGGAAACAGTGGATGCTTGGATTATTTGAAGGTATGTCAGGTGGATTTAGCTGTGATAATGTACTTCAAATCATGGGAGCAGGAGAGATGCTTTGATTTATTTTTTGTTCTGCATGGGTAGGAAGTAGAGATTTGTGCTCAGGTGTCTCTTGCTTTATCAGTTACTGCAGAGTTTGACTGTGGAACCTGTAATATTCATGAACCTTTTCCAATGAGTTTGCTTTATTGGTACCTTTCCATACAGGTAAGTGCATCCAAGTGAGAGGAGAAGTCAGTAGGGAATAAAATCCTTGGGCAATGCAAATTAATTCCCTTTTACTTTATTGCTTATCCTGCAAATAAAATAGAGAAGCTGCCCATCAGTCAGTGGCAGTTTCCTGTGTCTGTCCCTAGCACTGCATAGAAGCAATGTAAATCCAGCTGCAGAATGGTCTGTGGGATGAATCATGCACCTGGGCAATGCTCAGTGCCACCATTCACTGAAGGTCATCATCCTTCCTTCATTCTACAACATTATTTCAGCTGGGATCATAAGGACTGGATATTAAATGTTGGTTGGCAGTTCTTTTAAATTAAATTAGAAGAGCTAAAGATATCTTAAAAATGAACTCATTCAGAGCTGAAAAATAAACCTTTGAAAATGCTTTATCTATGTTGTAGTGATGAGTAAGTGTTAATTAAAATGGTTCGTTATACCTGCCTCCCAACTGTTTTAGTGGTAAATAAATGTTTTCTAGTGCTGCTGAATCAGTACTGGATCAGGAATGTGTACAGCAGCCACAGTTACCTGAACTGACTGCTAACTGTGACATTCATGCTCTGCAGTTATGAAAATCTGAGCATTTAAATTTTCAGTATAATTATTCGGCAATGTGGAAACGCCAGATTTTTTTTTTTAATAGAACAGTAAATTTTTTTCACTTTGTAATGACTCTGTCAAAGGAAAATACTCTTTGCTCAAACAATTAAACAGAAGAATCAAGCTCATATTTTGTAATATAGTGTGTTACCACTGATCTTGGCCAGAATTCCTTGTGGGTTGAAGAGCATTAGTTTGTGACTCCAGGTTGGTCTAATGCTGTTGTTGGTGGTGTGAATGAATGTATGCTGGCTATTTGTAAACTTAGCTAGTCTTAAGGGGTTTAGTTGCAGTGTCACTTAATTTTGCATGGAATTTGGATTGATAGCCCAAATGATGACAGAAATTACTTTGGTTTAAGTGTGTGACAGATTTGTCTGAGGGTAACTTCTAATGCAAAATGGGAAGCAAATATGGAAATCGTCATCTGTTGATAGTTTGATGTATTTATATTTATTTTTGTAATAACTTTATAAATATGTGCTAGAAATTAAATTCCTACTTAAGAAAATACATAAAATGCATGTAGATAATAGATCTAATACATAGGACATTGGAGAAGAAGGCAAGAGGGGGATTATAGGGAGACTTGCAGGAGTCATTAGTGGAGACTAAATTCTTCCTGACTACAGGCTGTTAAGTATGTGGATTTTGATTTTTCCCTCCTAGGTCCTCCTTCTTTCTTCTCTTTTCAAATCGTAGTTAACTGTTAGTATAGCAAGGCAGGAAGCTTTCTCATTTTGCATAATTTGGTTGCAGACTTTGATGCTTTTTTCATGTGCTGCATAGAGATAAACCATTTTCTTCTAGAGCTCTGAAACTCAGAGCCAGGCTCTGCAGCATTGTGTAAATTGAGGCTTTGAGTCAGAGGTTTTATACTTCAGGTCAGTAGTGTTAAAGTGTTTTCTTTTTTGGGCCATTTACTGTTTCTGACTGGGAATTTGGAAATGTGGATTATGATTGGTTTTTTATTTTTTAAGTTAGGGCTGGTATTCCCTATGGAAACATTTATTTTCCAGAAGAGCAGCCTTTTGAGAAATTTCTGGTATTTTCTTTCTGTTATCAAATGAGAAGGGTAGGTAGATACTGAGAAAACCTGGGAGAAGAAAACAAACCAAAAGGAACATGAAGTTGATTAGCTCATAATGAAAAAATGTTAGGGAGTTTGAAAGCAATGCATCTAAAGTAAACAAAGCAAAAAGATGATGTTTGAGTGGGAGGTGAGTTGCTTGAAGAAGGGCGGATGGGTTTTGAGGTTGACAGTCTTGAAAGGGAGGAGTTATTTCATCCAGATCTGTAAAAAAGGTACAAGTGGTTGTAATGAAAGCAATAAAGAATATAGAAATGGCTTTTGGCAAGTAGGGCTGACCGTTCTGCATTGTGAAAGAATATTGCTTCTTGGCTTTTGGGCAATGCAGCTGTAGGAGATGCCCAGCTGAAACACTTTATTGAACAGTGCTCAGTGGCAGAAATCTCTTCCTCTCCTCCAATTGCCTGTGCTCAGTGGATTTCATGTGCTCTTATGCTTATTGTTCACAAATGTCACAAAGACATGGGTGAGTTGTTTGGAACAGAATAAATGATGAAATCCTGGAAGAGCAGGTTGCCTTACCAGCTTGTTTGTGTCCACAACAGAAGGCCACAGTTGCCTTTGGCAGGTCCACCAGAAATTGTCTGTCATTTTACCCTAAACGGTGGCTCCTATGGGTTTTTATGAAGGAATGAATTCATTGGCCAGAGTCACTCTTTTTTTTCTTTTTACAGAATGACATTTTCTGACTTAAAATTTTGAACTACAAAGCAAGTAATATTTAGTAGAATGAATATGCACAGTTAAAGGATAAATAGCAGTTTAGCAGTGATTTCAGTACAACTACCAGAAGGAGAAATAAAATGAAAATAAAATAACCCCATCCCCCGGTATAAATTCCCTCAGAGTTTGTTTAATTTAGGAGATGAACCGTTTTCAGTCAAGTGAATAGGTGGTAGATGTTGGCTGCTTATACTAAGGCTGGAGTGATAGAATATATATTCTCTTGGAAAGAAAGAAGTTTTATTGTTTAATTGTGTTTATGCCTTTTTATCCTTGTCCATAATGAACATGATGGAAGTAGAAAAGAACAGAGGCACTTCTCCTGCATTGCCAGGAAGCAGGTGTCCCTACTCGGTTATTTATAGACCACGAGAATGCATTTCATGGAAATGGGCTCTGAATGGCCAGTGACCCATCTGTTTTATCTGCTGGGTATTGGGACTGATTGTGTGGAAACTGACTTTTTTTTAGCTGATGAAATTTGTGATGAAATGTGTGCTTCTGAACAAACCATTAGACGAGTGACTTTCTGCTATCGTTTTAGTTCTGAAAATTAGTTATATGTGCTTTAGGTTTTTTAATCAGGAGGCTCTTGCTGTAGACCTTTTCTCATTCCTGCTGAGCCAAGAGATTTCTTCTGCAGCATTCTGGATTGTAGCTCTTTAGTACAGCTGATTTACTGTTTTTGCCTATTTTTTCACTACAAGTGTAGTGGTTTTTGTTTTCAGATTAGCTGGAAGAAATGTCATTACCCACTCTCAATACTTTCTCCCCGCTCTGCATTAATCTAAGCTCGTGTCCCAGAACTGTGGCTGTCACTGAGAATATGTGAGCTCTGAATGCTTGCTTAGAAATATCCATTTTTTAGGATCTAGGTCAAAAGCTGATTCAAATGCAATAATTTATACTAATGAAACTAGGGCAAAACAAACAAACAAAAAGCCCTAAATGCAGCTTTTCAAGTATGGAGAGGGGTAATAATCCATTACAAACAGAATAGCCAGCACCTCAAACAAGAGAACACATTACTGTTCCTTACCAAATAAAGCTGTACAGACCTTCTCAGGCAGCTTTAAGCACTGGTAGTTCCTTTTCAATTTTTGCAGAATGGTGACATCTACAAACACTGTTACAGCTTTCAAAGAGCAGAAACAAAGATGACAAAGAGAAACTGTCCGACCTCCTTCACTGTACACTGGTCTATTATAGTGTCACTACATAAAATGAAAATCTGCTCATTGGTAGATGAATTTCTTGTAATTAATATTTTAAATTGTTGTGATTCGTAAACACATATAAAATGTAAGTGTCCATGGTAAACTTATAAATAAACCAATCTTTTGCCCCTTCTGTAATGTGAGGTTATTGCATCTTGGAGTTGCTGATATTATTAGGTCTGTTTTAAAAGGATATATATGCTGATTAAAATGTTGAATTTGTTTTCCCTTTACTTACTTGCTTCAAAATTTGAACTTGCTATGGTGACATTGTTCCTGTTGCTCTGAGGTTTTAACATGGAGCTCATTGTCTATTGAAATTCTGTATAAATTATGCTTTCTCTCTCTGGGACATAGGATCTGTCATACTAATTCAAACTGTATTTATTGGGGAATATTTTTATGATTTAAACTAAGTTCCTTATACAACTAATACAATTTTAAATGCAATTTTGTTTATTCATACTCTCTGATATCAGAGGTAGTGGTTAACATTCTCAACAGATGGAGAAAGGTATTTAATAGTCAGTGCATAAAGATTGCCCTCCCAGGTGGTAAGGCTTGCAAGATAAATGCTATGATGTACTTCCAGTGGTTAACATGATTAATCCTCTCAGATCTCTTCAAAATACTTAATGAGGAAGGCAGAGGAGCCTTCTCTGGAGGTGCTGGGATCCTACAGGATCAGCACTTTTCTTGAGAAGTCAGGACACTAAGAGGTACATAAAAAAGTTTTTAATGTGTTCTGCTTATGGGTAGAAGTAGGACATACTTTTTTTCTGGCCACTTATTTATTCAGTAGATACAGATTTGGGTCAGCTGAAGGTATTATACTGCTATTTAATCCTACTTAAATTGTCCAGTTGTGATATAAATAATCCTGACCTGATGGTTTTGAAACAATGTTATCTTGCTTAGATAGCCATTTAGAGGTTAATATCTCAGCATTTCCTTCAAAGTCAAGTTTTGGTTTAAATTGCCCAAAATTGTTTTCCAGCCTTGCATTAACCATTGAACTGAAAATACCCTTCATTTACACAGCAGTATTCGCAATGCTTCTTTTAGGGGAAGCTGCAAACAATTCAAAGCTTCAAAGTAAATCTGCTTTAATGTGTTTAATAACATGCAAGATATTCCTTGATGGGAACTAGAACACTTCTATATTATTATGTAATATTATGTAAAGATAAAGAAGCTGAGGAAAGAGGAGACTGACTCATCACCAAGAAAGCTGATGGAAAAACATTTCCTCCTTTTCTCCATCACTAGAGTTTTGTGGATGACTGTATTAAGAGATTGTGAGATGCTGAAATACAACAAGTGGGAAACATATCTCTAGTTAAGAGAAGATTACATACATTAATTTTTTCTTTTATGTCCTGACTTTTGCACAGAGATCACTTTGCTTCTCTGAGCCATAAATTTTAAATGTTTTTGTAAGGGCAAGGTAAATTTGGTTCACATTGATTGCACATACAGAAATGCTCATCTGCTGGAAGAGAAGGAAGTGGTGTGGAAGAGTTAGGAATTATAGCCAGGTTAGGTTCTGGGCATGTGCTGCAACATCTTTCCCTTCCACTTCGTGCCTTTTCACTTAAAGTGATGGCAATTTTCAGGACTGAGGTGCAAATTCAAGACCATTGAAGTTAATCCATGGTCCCAGAGCTGAGGAAATGGGATAAAAATGCTTGATAAAAGATTCTTCTGTTTGTCTTGTCCTACAAAGAGTTGGTTCACCACAAGTGATGGCACTAACTCTTAAAAAAATGTTGAAGAATTCAGTGAGATTCAGCTTGGTTTGGCTATACCTCAGGTTCCTGTTCAATCCTTTCTTCAAAATCTCATGCAGGAAAAATCACATTAATTTAAAACTTATATTTGAGAATGAAAATACAAAATCAGGTATGATTGTGGGAATGGTAGCCAAAACCTGAACAATCTTATTCAAGTTCTGTATATAGAGGAGAGGGATACTCTCTCTGTATCTGTTTGCTGTCCCTTCTTTTTATTTGCAGGCAGGCTATGACAGTGATGTAATTGTAAACTTTAAAACACAAAGAAGAGACAGCTCTACTTACAAACTTGGAATGCTTTTAAGTAGATGACAAGGATCAGAGAATATGCCCACAGCCTTCACAAACTGATAAGAAAAGCATCAGGAGAAATAAAACAATCCCAGCGCTGCATTTGACAAAGCACAACACTTCAAAACTCCAGGCAGTGAACTGAAATATTGGTCTCTATTCAAAAAGGGTTTGAGATGTATTTTTTTACTAGGGTGAGTGGAGGAGGGAAGCATCATGTGTTTGTTTAGCTGGTGTGTGCACTTCAGAGTTCTTGAAGGCAGTTCATGTGCACGCATACCGTGACTGCGCGGCTGTTATGTTCTATAAATGTTCCCATGCCCCAGCAGATTAGTCTGGTAAAGACCTAAATAAGGGGATTTCTAGTGCTATCTATACTCTGCCTGATTTATGTTTACTTCTTATTGTGACTGTCTCTGAAGGGTTAAATGTGCTATTCTTAGCTCTGTTTCTTTGCCTACTTGTCTCACCTCTGATGCAGTGCAGTGCTGGAACTGCAATGCATTGTCAGTTTACATCACATTACACCAGTAACAATTTCTAAATCAGCACGAGGTAATGTGATTTGTTTTCCTTTCCTGTGGTTAGATGCCTACTAAGTAATCAAGGCTGCATGCTAATGACTCAAGTAGTTACAGATCATACCTTGACAAAGTAATTTGATGTGGACACTATGTGGATAGCTTTTCAAATAGTTTTGTGTAAACAATATAAATATAGCTGTGCACTGGAAATCTCCAACCCAGTTTTGAATGTAGTTTCCATGCAGAATCAAACAAAAATAACTTGCTTATGCTTAATGTAGCTTCGGACTATTTAATGTAGGATAGACTTCATTTTTTAAAATAATGCACTTGACTAGAATAATCTCTTTTCCTTGATGTTCTATCCCAACTGATTGTTTTGAAATATTAGTACAGATGGGGGAAATTTTTTCTGTGTAGTGGCTAGAATTTTGCTCTGAGGATGAATATGTCCCAATCATGTCTTTGGTATCATTCTGAACTTTTTTGACTGTTGGACAGAACCACTGAGATTTTTTTCTTTAGCTTATGCAACAAGATTTAAAATGAAGTACCCAGCCAGGAAGCATTATGGATGGATGTTCTAGATCCAGCTAGATCCGACTGAGAAACTGCAGTACAGTTGCAGGCCTGGATTTTAAATTTAGCCTGAGACAATATTAAGTATTTGATTTGAGCACAACTTAAGGTCTCAGTGAATCATCTCAGTGCTGCCTACAGAAGTGTAAGAGACTTAAAGAGTGGCATTTACACCACATAGGAACAGAGGAATTCTCACTGTGTGGAATTAGTTCCAATGAATCTATAAGCAACCTGTATGGAAGACAATTTTAATGAGGTTACTCATCCCTGTGCTGCAGTTGGAAGGCATGGTAACTGCTGAAATAGCTGACTGGAGTTCTAAGTTTACCTTTCCTATAGAACAAGGTACAGCGTGCAGTTGCTCTGTGCTTATGCAAGACTGCTGTTCTTGGGTGACATGCAGCATTTGTTAGGTAATTGCCATGCAAGGCAAGGTATGGAGCTGCTTTCTGTCCCCTTGAGTAGTTTTAGCATCCTTTGACTTTTAGATCATCTTTCCATCCATTTTAGGGAGTGGATTATATCCTGCTGCTCCCTTTCCTTTTCTCAGAGGGAGGTCGAACACTGGGATGCTGTTCAGCTTGATAAGAGTAGTCATAGAGGAATTTTGGGATTTAGCCAGAGCTTTAACTATTCAGAAGCTCTTGTGAATGAAGTAAATTATCCTGAGCATATGATATTTCAAGAGGAGCATTTTATACGGTGACGTACTCGATGCTAAGAATAGCCATGACTTGCTATGGTTAGAGTAACAATCACGTGCTCCAGAGGTGATGGATGCACAGTCCTTCAGCGTGCATGTCCTTCTGGAGGATGTGTTGGGTTCTCTGCATTCTCTGGGGTCACTGGAATCTATCTGTGACACTTGTCAGGGTGTTTATTTAGCTGCTGCAGGGTATGGTTTGAGACGTGGCTTTGTAGGTTGAGTCTGCATTTTTGTGTAAGTGAACAGCTGTCAAATCAGACCTTATTTTAAATGGTAAATCGGATTGTAATGACTTGTGTCCCTTTCTGCGGAATACACAAAAAATAATTTCAGTATAAGAAATATAAGGGAAACAATTCCTTTCTGCAGTAAACCCTTGGTTCAGTTTATCAGTAAAGTCTCTGCTGAGTTTATAGATGACTAATCATTTGCCTTTTAAAGAAGAAGTTTATTATCTTTTTAGTCTTTCTTTTAGAAATTGAATGCTTCATACTATAGAAGTTCAGTTAGAATTTTGACTTAATGTTCTGTCCTATTTTAAGCTATTGTCTTCTATGGATCTATGTCTAAAATCAAAGGCTCCACACCTGTGCAGATTTGCCAGAGCTGGTGTATGTTTATTCCTCACATTTATAAAATTAACTTATTTGGAAAATAGTCTGAGAAAATAGTGTTCACTTATCCCTAGAAACTGAGCTTTATTCCTGCCTGTGCTTTCCTCTCTCAACAGTCTAAGTGCCTTAATTGATCATCTTGATATGAGGTTTAACTCAGCAGTTAATTGAACTCCAGGGAATTAAATACCCTTTTGTTTACTAAACTGCTGTTGTGCTGGTGAAGACATGGAAGCTGCCAGTTCTCCAGTGCATTGAGTTAACAATTCACAGACAAAACATAGGTACAGATCAAGGTAAGATGTAGATTATCTCAAAGCTTCTAAGAGAAATATGAAGACTTATCATGTGTTGAAAGTATCAAATCTTCATGATCTGGTTGGTTGGATAAAAGAAAAATTATCTAAGTTATTCAGCTATTTTGCCTGATGTGACTGGGCACATTTAGGGTATATGCAATACGCTGTGTGCATGACAAGAACTATTTTGAGATAGTAAAGTTTTGTCTATAGATAATTTGGGTGATCTATTTAAGGAATTTATAATTTGTTATAGATTATATTTAAATATAATATAAATAGAATGTTATACATATAATATTATATTTCTTATAAATCAATAATTAAATATAAATTATTTATTTATAATCTTTTCTATTTAAGGAATATAAATCTTTGTCATTCAGAGGATAGCAGGGTATTCATTTTTTTCTTCAGAAAGTGTCCCCCCAACTTTCTTGGAGGGCATTTCTCTTGGGAGTCTCTCCATCCTCCTGTAGTCTCTTCAGTAACACTGAAGTTGGATGTGCCTTTGTAAGTGATCATGGTGATGTTTTAATGGCTCTAAATTGGGAAGAACTGGCTATGCTAAACAGCAAAGCATTGTCAGCATCAGGGAATTTTGCCTTTTTCAAATACCATAGTGTTTGTCAGGGCATGGAACTGGAGTAAGTGAAGCAGATGTTCTGGATGAGCTAAGATGAACATCTGTAAATGTCCTTGTGCAGCTGTATGTGCTGATGACTGGTGGAGCTCATAAAGGTTTGCAGAAGGTAAGGCACCAACAGAACCCTTGAAAATTATAGGAAGATGTTTTCAAAATAATGAAGGGTTAAAATGACCTGCTTAAACTCCAGTCCATGCCTCCTGAAAACTGAGCCAAATCCTAGTTCAGAGCATTAAGATGTCCCTGTCCCATCCCCAAAATGGAATTATTGAGAAAAAATATTCACCCCTTTCAATCCTGTAACTTACTCCTGCAGTAAACAGCCAGTCTAGGAATTAATGTTATTAAAAAATGTTTTGTTTAACTGAGGTAAGAATGAAAGCTGAAAATTCTGCAGAGAGTAAGAATGAAAGCTGAAAATTCTGCAAAGAGTAAACACCAAGTCTGTTTTAAATTTTGTTTTTGAACCCTGAAGTTCAGATGGATGAACAGCTCTTTCACCTGTGTTCAAGGATGAAAGTTTATAACCAGCAGAGATGAAAAGTCAGTTGGTAAAAAATATGATATTTCAAGTTTCCAGACTTCCATCAAGGAAAACTTGGAACCATGAAACAAATCTGTGAGTGAGGACAACAGTGAGATGACTAAGGTTAAGTTGTTGTTACTTTAACACTTGGGTGTGTTTTGAAATTTTTAAAAGAATATAGTTATTGTATTCAGTGTTTGCTCCTTGGGATGCTGCATAAGAAAATGCTGTTTGTCCTGCTAATACTAACATTTTTTGGATTTTGATAGGAGAGTCTGTGTAAAGGTGAAGGCAATACAAAGTAAACACAGATGGAGTAGCTCCTGAAGCCTTGTCCAGTGTTGTGTGCCTTGGAAGAGGCCATGGTTCCACTCAGCAAGGCAGTCTAGAGAGAAACTCTTATCTTTTTGGTTATCTTCCATCATTTTAGCTTTCTGGCTAAAATCAAGAAAGCAAGAAATCTGTCTGATCTTTGCAGATGAAAGATAAGATCTGGCAGCTTTAAACTGGAGCAATATTCTTGTTCCTACATATATCACAGTTATTTTGGAATCTGTACGAGAGAAAGGACTGGTGGGAACAGAAATAGTTGTGTGAGGGTAGATAGCATGCAGCCGTCTGCCGAGTGAGAGTACAGTTAATTGGCTCATAAAAATTAAGCAATTGTGTATTAATTCCAGAAAATGGCTCTGGGACTGATCTTTTCCAATAAGTTGGTGAAATAACTTCAGATGTTTGTTTTTTAGATGATTCTTATATATAATTGTTGTTTAAGAAAACCCAATCCTGCACGTGTTTGAATGTTGCTGAGTGTTTGTATTGTATGTAGATGGTGAGGTAAAACAAAACAGGATATTTATAGTTCAAAATATCTACTTGAGCATATACTTAACTATCTTATGAATTTCAGAAGTTTAATACTTGTGTTGATATATCAGATCTTGTTTAGCAGATGGTGTTTTAAAAAGTAGTTGATCTCAATGCAAATAATTTCATTAATGTAAGGATAGATTTAATTTGTATCCACTTAAGTTGCTCTAATGAAGTCACATTTATGAAGTCATTTCAGTAAATCATATAAAGCTCTTTATTTGGAAAAAAATACGGTTTTTTTCGCTTTTTATATTTCTTAATGGCTATTATAAAGCCCATCAGAGAGGAGGCACTTAAGTGCATAAAAATTTAAAATGCATTTAGACATCTATGCTCAAATACTAAAACAATACAACTCATAGTGAGTTACTTATGTTACTGAATGTGGATGGGACTGTCTTGAATGTTGACCCTGGAAAGATGAGAGAGCAGCAACACTGCAAGCCAAGTCGGCAGTCAGCATCCTCCTCCCAGGTGTAACTGAGGCTCCCAGCTATAGAATCTGCTTAATCTCAGCCTCTGAGCTCAAATTCTTTCTCAAAGCATCTTTGAATATACTCTGTGTCACCTGGAGAACCAGGAGCTTCCCACGCCTTGACCTCTCTGCAGAATTCATGCAGGAATTAGTTTCTTTTGTCCCATTACATTAGGACAGGAGAGGAGGGAAGAATAGAATTCTTGACAGTAACATTTTGGGGAAAAAAACCCTCTTTCAACCTGTATCTTTTGACCATAAAGAAACCATCACAAACAAAAGGCATGTCTTCTCCTAAGGATTAATTTCATGAGTATGGAGTTAACCTTTCAAGTAGGCAAGAGAGCAGACAACTCCTGTGTTTCAAGCTACCTGGAAAAAAAATTCCTTAAATCCTTCCTTCTTCCATCTAATTTGACCTGCCCTGCCCTAAGAAGCAGAAGCCAATTCTTTTAGGTTTCAGAGCTACCCATCAGTCAGACAAGAGTTTAGAGGTAAGTGAAATAGCATTTGCTTTTCTTGGGAAGACATTTCAGAGCTGTGGTAATTGATTTGGATATCAGTTCCTAGAAATGTGGTCACCTGGGTAAGCTAAGTCTGCATTTTAGGTAGGAGACAAATGTGTTTTAATATGTTATTTTATTTTAAAAGCCCCTTTGTCCTGCTCATTGTTTTCACCAGTGAGATTAAGTCAAGGTTTGAAAAGACAATTGAATGAAACAAATTACATCGGTTAGTAATCACAGTTGTGATTATTATCACTGCAGCCTGGAATTCTCCTTGGGCAGGGAAAAGCAAGAGGCATTATTTCTACAGAAAGCAAAAAATGGGGTTCCTTTGGAGCAAGAGCACATAAAATACAGGACCTAGAAGCACCATGATAATTGCACTTTAAAGAAAACTCATACTCAAGTGGCTTAATAGCATTCCTGTATATGAACAAAAGCCATGTAGCCTGTATGGCAGAAATAGGTGACAGAAGGCTCTGACTCATCATCTGGAACTGTAATTTAAGTTCAAGGGGGATTTTTCTATCTTGGATCTATTCCTACTGGCTCAGATGTCTCATAAGCCTTTAGCACCTCATTTTAATAGAGCCAGTGCCTACGATCCAGAGATGGGTTGGATGCAGGGAGCAAAATACTACTCGTCTTAAAAATATCTTCTAGCTAGAGCTGAGGTAACTTTGTGCTGGTAAGAAGCTTCCACTGACCTTTACTAAATTTGATTTTCCAGATTTAGAAAAGTCTCAACTCCCTGAGAATTTGCTTAGTGAAGCACTGAGAAGCAGATGCACTGTAGGCATCTTGGTGCTTCCCACTCAGTACAACTTTCTTTTAGCAAACAAGTTTTGCCAACGAACAATGTGTGAGAGGTCACTGCTGGCTCTTATCAGTCATAAGTAATAATTTCTTTCATGCTGAAACCAATTTTATTTAAAATAACATAATATTTAATGGAAGTTTACCTTACAAGTAATGCTAATATTGGTAAAGACAAGTAGCTCACCTGCCTTAAACATTCATAGGGTATTTTCTAATTATTCTTTTCAAACTTAACACATCTGTCCAGCCCCTTCAATACCTAAGAATTGTTTCATCAAAAGATCAAAACTGTAGTAATCTCTAACTTAAAGCAATTTTTGCCAAAAATTTGAAAATATACATAATACATACACAGAGGTCTTTTTAGGTACATAAAATCTATATAAAGGTAAACAATCTCAAATGTGGGGGCACAGAGGATGTTCCAAGTGAGGCAAGAGCAAAACTGCTGCTGTCATTATACACTTGCAAAATGTGAGCATCCTTTAGGTAGCAACTGCTTGTCTGGGAGGCTCATCATGTCCATAATAGACACGAGGCAGATTTGTGTGGCTTAGGGGGACTGAAGAGGAGGCTTCAAATGGTATTTAAAGAAATTCTGGTTTGTAAAGGCTTCCCACTTTAGTAACTAAATTCAGTGAGGGTTAGATCATATTTTGGCCCTAAATAAATGGTAGCAATATTTGACTGTTCCTTTACTGCTCTAGGCAGTATGAATAAGCTGTACTGGCCATGCAGTGGTCAGGGGTTTCCTTGGGTGTTCCTAGAAGATTTTATTAGAAATATACTAACATTCCCTAATTTCTCATGGGGGAGTGCAGTAAGGAAGAGGAGAGGCAATTTTAAACTAGTATTTACCTGATTCAGCTCCCTGAAGCCCAGCCTTGTGCAGATAGTTCAATGTGTAATGGGATTGTACTGACAGTCTTCACAGGACTGCATTGCTGTGACACAGATCTTAAATTAATAGAGCTACCTTAATTAAAAAGTACAGAGTTCATGATGAAATTCTGTTTTGACCCTTAGAGTTAGATTTGACTAAAAAAGAATTCCTCTTGGGAGCTGCATAGAAGAGTTTGGAAATACATCTGAAGTAATTTGATATGGGAAATTGATTACAAAAGAGGCAGAGACAATCCTGGTGATTCCCAAATAGCTCTGATAATCAGAGGTGAGGTGGAAAGGAGCAATTCTGGCTGAGCAATCCCTGGCATGTTCCCTCCTTGCTGGGGATTGTTCACAGAGAAGCTGAAGTGCTGTAACAGCCTCAAGCTCCACTCAGTGATGTTGCCTCCTCTTTTTTTCCATAGCAGCTAGCTCATGTCCTTTGCAAAACTGAGAGTAGCTTAAGGCCATCATTTCATGCATGACTTGGTAAATTGTGCAAGAAAGAGCACTGCCAAACGAGGAGCTGCGCCAGTTTTCAATAAGAGGGCCATCTGTGACAAAATGTTTTAGCAAGTTTGAAAACAATTGAGTTCTTTCCCATTTTTACTTTGATTTCATTTAGCATGTAAATAACTTTGCAACCTCCCAAGAGTAAATTTATGTTACTGTATCCTTGTTTGCTATGCACAAAGTTTTTATTGAGTCAAATGCTTTCATTTCAGACCTGATCATGTGTGGTACAGAAAAACGACTGCATCAAAGTCACTTTTGATTCCTGTTTGACACATTTGTCAGGGTAGGTGAAATTCAGATATTTGTGGAAGATAAGAAGCATACTGATAAATTGTTAGTAATTACAGCAATAGTACCTAAATGTAAAAGTAGTTTATTGCTGGAATTAAAACATTTTTAAATTTGGAAAGAATTCCATGTGAGCTTCTCTCCCTTAATCCAGGCTGTAATATCTCATTACCATTTTGTTTCATTAAATTTAGGAAGGTGTTTCAATGGAGTTTTCATGTTTGAGATGTTTCTCAAATTGTCTTAAACTTTTGCAAGGAAGACTACAAAGAAGACTACCTCAATTGATAGTAGAGTGGCAATAATGGAACCTCTAATATAGTATTTGTAAACGAACTTTGCGGTAATTTCACAAGAAGAGTTTTAGTTTTTTTTTTTAGAACGTGGTTATACTTAGCTTAGTTAACTGCACTTTGTAAAAGCAAGAGAAAAATGCTAGAGTTGTTTTCTAGGGTCTGCAGGTTCAATTTGACTTTTAATTGAGCTATCTAACATATCTGAGGCTAAGCATCTTTCAGCTGGTACAGTAAAGCAAATAGAGTGCAAGTTAGTGTCACTCACGAAGGAGTCAGTGACAGAGACAGAAATCTGCCTTGTGCCAGCCCATCGTGCCCTGCTTTGGAAACACTGCTTGTACCTGATAATTTGGCTATGTGCTTCTGCTGGCAAGCGCTCTCTGCAACAGGTAATTTTCAGAAAGAGGAAACCTTTTTGTAACTTGATGCTATTTTAGAAGGAACAGAGCATGAAGAAAGTTCCTGACCTTTAAATAGGTATTTATGTAGGAGGCAGGCCTGGTAGGGAAACTTGAGGTGGAAAATATCCTCAGAATGCACAATTCCACACTTCTCCAACTTGTGTTGCAGCTGCTTTTGGAAAAGCGCAGAGCTGCCCATGTGGAGAGGGCAATCATTTAGGGATAAATCCACCTGCCTTCCAGAATAAATGTCGTCCATGAAGATGCTCAATGCCCCACGTGCAGGGTTGTTAGTGTTACAGTGCTTTTGAAGTAAGTGTTCCCTTACACAAAATTTACAGAGGTTAGACACTTAAATGCAGGTTTTGTTTTCTTGTTTCTGCTGAGTGAAGTTGACTTCTTACCATGTTTGCAGCTCTTTAATTTAAAACTGCGCAAATATACCTAGAGAGGGAGTGTGAATGTTTATTAAAGCAGCAGTCTTAATTTTGCAGCATTTACTCAATTCTGTAGGCAGTAATCTGCTTGAATTTGGTGAAGCTTTTGGGAAGTATTGCGTGTGTATTGCCAAGATTATACCCACTGCGTTTGCACAAACTTTTAATATGTCCTTTTCTAATACTCATTTGTAAATTTGGACTGTTTTATCGTGATATTTCACAAAATTTTATGAGAGTAATTGAGGAAAAATATTTGAAAATAACACTAAACTATTTCTTAATTTAGATTAATGAAAATCACATAGCCCTGAAGTTAGAAAATGTGGGTATTTCATGTATTGGTCTTTCACACCATTAGACTCAGTGTGTTGTACACAGCATATAGTATACTAAATATTTCCCAAAAACACCATGTCCCTTTTTATATTTTAAACATAGGCTAATGTTAGAACTGCAGCTTTTCACCATGGTGAATTTCACTTGCATTTGAGGGTTTTTGAATTTGTTTTTGCTGCTGTTCCAGTAAATCTCCTGAATGATAACACTGAAATAGCCCTTACACAAGGATGGAACTGCAACCTTATCTCCAGTAACCGTGGCAAACGTAACTGTAATATTTACAGGGGGAAAATGTTCATCCAGGGTGAAATGCAGAGATGCATTAAAACATCAAAGATTAAAAATTAAAAAAAGAGGCAGTTGAAGAGGCTTAATTGCTTTGCTTAGAAAGACTAATGTAATGTCTGAGGAAGTAATCCCTAAATAAGTTAGGAGGTGAGATCTTTCAAAGGAGGAAAAAAACCAGGCATAGACCTATCAGGGAATTCAATGATGAGGCTGTCAAGAGCAGTAAAGCTGATGTGTTGTTAAGTATCTTTGGGAGAGATTTCTTGGTGTTCTGTGTCTTAAAGCAGTGAAAAGCAAACTTCAGTGGGTGAACATTATCCTATTTGAACCCAAAAGTTTCCTCCGGCATAGGAGAGGGGAGTCTGTCAAAACTTACTCTGAAGGGTTCAGTGTAGGAACGAGCATGGCTGTAAAGGATGGAGCTCGGGAGAGGCCATACCTCTGTGGTACTCAACTGGCACATTCATCTGTGCAAAAACAAATAAGTTGTGGCAGCTGGAACAGGATGGTGGAAAGGAAAAAACAGGAGAGCAATGGAGTGAGGGAGAAAGCACAGTAGTGTGTGGTGGAGGGAGGTTTAGGTGGGCTGTGGTGTGGGCAGGGGGCAAGAATTGCTCCAAGGCCAGGTGGGTCCGACAGCAGGGCAGTGAGAGGGGAATGGGAGATGGAGAAACAGGCTCTAGGTTTTGATATGGGAGATGTCGAAAGGAGGATGGAACAGCAGGGATGCCCAGATGGAGCCAACTTCTACAGAGCTTTTTTGTGATATTTGGCTGCTGTCTGGAGCTTTTAGGGCTGCTTTTAGTGTGTGAGCTGCTGCTCCACATTCAATCCCCGGAGCCCCACGGAAGGGATTTCTGGTTGACAGACCCTGCATCAGGGGAAAGGAGAACACTCTGGGGTTTCCCGGGCTACCAACCTTTCGCTGGGGATGTTACTGCGGGGAGAGCGCTCGAGTTTCCCACTCCTGTGCCCCAAACCCGGTGTTCTCGCCGTTCCCCCAGATCTGACACCCCCTCCCCCGATTGCCTGCGTCTGACTCATTCGCCGGTGCTTGTCAAGCAGAGCGGGGCGGGGGGGTGGAGTGGGGGAGAAGCCTTCAAAGTATCCGCGGCTGGTCTCGCTTTGCCAGGGCGGCCGTGAGCTGCGCCCCTGCAAGGGCGGCGGTGCCGGGGGCGGCGGAGCGGAGCGGGCCGGGCCGGGTCGGGCACAGCCCGCAGCACCGCGCAGGCGGCCCCGGGTGGAGCCCACTGCACCTCCCGACTCCTGCCGCCAGTGCCCGCCGCTGCCGGGGAGCGAGAGCAGCGCGGGGGCTCCGTGCCTGCCGTCCTGGGGAACTGCTGCGGCAATATCGCAATTTTATAAAAGGGAAGAGAAAAAACATAATTAAAAAAAAAATTTAAAAATGAAGACGCTTAAATGCCTGCTGTCAAAAGTAAAGAGCGAATCTCAGTTGCAATGGCTCTGCTAAAACTTGATCATGCGGGATTTCGAGCGATAAAGAGCTGCCGGGCTGCTATTTACTGCGGTGGGAACAAGTTGCAGGATGAAATCCGGGCGTTGAGGAACCTATTTTCCACTTCATTGTTTGCAAAGGAATCTACTGACATGACTTTGAGAATCTTTAAACTGGAACTATGTGGAGGGAGAATGCAGTAAGTATCGCCTCTCGGGGAGCCCGGCTCGGGGCGCGGAGCCCCGGTGCCGCGCAGGGCTCCCGGCGGTGCCGGCTCCCGCCGCCCGGGGCTGCGCTCCGGGGGCCGGTTCGGGAATGCCGCCTGGGGAATGCCGGCTGCTTTGCTACATAGAGCCGGGCTTGCTTGAAGAACTGTCTTCATGCATATTTACTGGGAACTGTAAATGAAAAATACAGGGCAAGTGAGCTTTCCGTGGCGGGCTCTGCTATAGTGTCTCCCTGGGTTTGTTTATGGTAAATTGGGAATTAAGCTGTTCAGTTTCAGGAGCGAAAAGAGCTTTATCCCACACCGCTTTAGCTGTGCTCCAGGTTATGCTTGTTTTGAACCTCCCAAGAAAACTCCTGCCCTTGATCCTGTTAATTAGTTTGCTTCTAGCTGCGCTTTCCAGGTTGGATGTGTGTTCCCTTAGAGCGCAAACCCGTCCATCTCACTTGGAATCAAACGGGCAGTTGGGAGCCCAGGATTTTCCTGACCTGGATAAGATGAGGGACGTATCCCGGACAGCTGAGGGCTCACGGAGCTGCTTTTAGCAAAGAGCAGAAATCTAAGTGAAGGGGGGGAACTTTTGAGTGCAGTCACTTTATCTCCATTCACACACCACATGCGATTGAAGTATATTTCTTTTTCTCCTGTCAAACCCACAACCTGACTAACGGCTTCTCCTCCTCTCCTCTCCTCTTCTCCCCTCGCTGTCCCGTCCTGTCCCCCCGTGTCCAGCCCCCCCTTGTCTGTCTCCCTGTCCACGTAGCTGCCCTCCCGGGATGCGATGTCGCTCGCAAGCTGCGGCGGGGATCACGCGTGCGGCCAGCGGCGCGGAGGCCGCCCCTGAGCCCGGGCAGCGAGAGGCGCGACATGCCCGCGGTCGCGACATGTCCTGCAGCGACACCGACAGCAGCACCGGCACCTCCGGCAGCCGCCGCCGCTCCGTCTCCTGAGGCGCTGGGTACGTGCGGCCGCTTGCCCGCAGGGGGCGCCCTCGCGCCGCGGCCGGCCCGAGCGGGGCTGAGGGAGCCGGGGCCTCCTCAGGCTCGGGGGGAGCCGGGGCGCTTCAGTTCGCTGCTGCACCGCGCTCCGGGGAGCCTGGCCCGCAGCGAATGAGGCAGCGCAGCGGCACCCAAGTGCCGTTAAATGCTATGTGGAGGGCTCGTCTCCGTGTGTGCCCCGAAAGGAGGTGGTGATGCTGCGAGCCTGTGTCTGGCTGTGTTTCAGCCGCAGACGGCTCTGACCGAGGATGGAGATAGGGCTGGCAGATGAGAGGGGGGATGTGAAAAATGCCACCCCTGATTGGACAGCCCCGCTTGTGTGTTCTGCGTGACGCTTTGCAACAAGCTTGGCTTTATGTGGCACAGGGACTCCCTTCCTGCAGCTAGCACAGAGCCAGTTATGGGGGTGGAAATCCCTCGGGGCACAGAAACAGGGGGGATCTTGCAGAGTCAGACCTACTCTCCTTCTCCCTCCTTCAGATAGTCCAGATCCCTTCTGTGGCTCATCTCTCTCCCATCCTACTCCGTCTATATTCAGCCCCCTACAGAGATTCAGTGACGACATGAGGTAACCGATGCAGTGATGCTCATTTTTGGAACACCCTCCCCTTCAACTCTAGGGACAACTTTGTGTGTCCGAGCTCAGCGGTTCTGAGATGCTCAAGTTCTGAATGCTGCATGAGAGGACAGAAAAGAATTAAGATAGAATTACTGTGCTTTTGAATCTGTTCCAGAAATGCAGTAGGATTCCTTAAGCAGTGGCTGCCTAGGAGAGATCTTCAGAAATAAAACAGCATGGGTTTGGGATGCTGTGAGATGTATGGAGTATGTGGACTGGGGTTTCCAGCAGACCTCTGGCTCACTTCTCTCATTTTGAGCTAAAATACCTCTCTCTATTAGACCGTGACTAAAGTTTAAATAGATGTCCAGCATGAAGGAAAATATCCTGGATGGAAAAAGATTTCTTTTACTTATTTTAGCACAGCAAGGTTAAAGAGAAGGCTGATAATGTCTTTTTTTTTTTTTTTTTTTTTTTTTTTTTTTTTTTTTTTTTTTTTAAATGATGTCAGTAATTTAAATTTTGTTGGCTATCCAGGAAGAATATTAATGGGTCTTTTTTCTGAACTTCTGCTACAGTTTTTGCCTTGCTTGTGGAAGACCAGCTGTAATACTGTCATTATCAAGCCAAGTTTTTGATAGGATATAAGAAGCTTGACTTGGAACTCAGGTGAAGGATGCATTATAAAAAGCTGCTAAAGTTTGCATTATGCCCAGAAGCTTTCTGCTTAAAACCTTCTTTGAAGATATACAGTATATATATTTTTCTCTATGTTCTTCTTATACATTGTGATCGCTTTTACAGGGGATAAAGCTGGCAAAGATGAGGAAAATTGGCTGTGCTCTCCTGGTACTCCAAGCTCTTCTGGCACCTTTGGATCTTGTTCGTGGAGCAGAGAAAAACTATCCCATCCTGAACATTGCAGTGATTCTGGGAAGGACCAAGTCTATAACAGAGAGGGATATCAGAGCTCTCTGGACCCGGGAAATGTCAGCAGACCTGACTGTTGATATCAATGTAGTGACCCTTCTTGTGAACCAGACTGACCCTAAGAGCATCATAACACATGTTTGTGACTTGATGTCGGGCACCAAGATCCATGGAGTGGTTTTTGGAGATGACACGGATCAGGAGGCAGTAGCTCAGATTTTGGATTTTATTTCATCTCAGACTTCTATTCCAATTCTTGGAATTCATGGCGGGGCCTCCATGATAATGGCAGATAAGGTAGGAAAATTTATTAAGAGCTCTTGCTATTATAGTGTACTTCACTGTATTGGACTCTGTCATGAATAATTGCTACAAGTAGTTACAAAAAGACGATCTTAATGGTCTCTCTGTACTTAAAAAGAAACAAAGTATGCATAATGGCGTCTTTGTTGATGGGTCATCAAATATGCAGAAATATTTTGGGGCTCGTGCCTGGAACTCAGCATTCTAACGCTATAAAATAAGTCCTAATGAGACATTACTCTCCAGCACACGGAATGATGGTCAGTTAAAAAACTTTAATAGCTAGTATGATCAATAAATGTGAAAACAGCCTCATAATAGTAGGTTCATAACATGATTTTGATTATAAGATGTAAAACTCTAAGCAGATGTTCTGTGAGGCTTATAAGAAATAGCAAGCAAAAGACCTGAATGAAAGTATTTGGGTGCAACAGTAATAATAGGACAAAAATAAGCCAGACATCAGTTATCCACTAATGTCTGAATTAAGTAGTCTTGCACACTGAAACCACCTGCATTCCATAGATTTATGGAATTAGGTTTTTTTAAACTGGATGTTTCTACTTTCCTACTGTAGTTCATGAAAATCCAGTAAGGGGTTGTCTGAAATCTGGAGATAATGACAAATGGTTTTGTTGGAAAACATATTTTTATGTAATCTGTTGTGAGACTGGAAGAGCAAAAGTGACTCATGCCTCAAGTTCCTTAACGTTGTAACAATTTTTAAGAACTCCTTGCTGGCACTGCAGCGTTGATGTGAGCTGATCACTGTTCCTGAAACAGGCACTTGGTGCAGGGCTGAGCTCTGCTGGGGACTCTGCCTTGCCTGAAAGTCAGAGGAGCTCCCACTGGGGTGTAAGAGAGGAGAGCTCAAAGAGAGAGAGTGAGATGTGGGAAGTCACTGGTTTGCCAGCTCATGAGGATCTTTAATGTTAATTGTAACTTATTTCCTGATATTTCCATACTTTAGGGTTCCTTATTCATTGACTATGATTATTACTTATGAATCACTTTTGAATAGTAAAGGGCTCTCTGAACACATCTGAAAAGGAAGTGGTCCAAATATATTATTTTGTGAAGTAAGGGGGGAAAGAAATAGGATTACTTATGACTGAGGAATCAGCTTTGAACTTTGGGAACTTTTTACCTGTGGGAAAGACTTTTTTCCATTGGGATAAGAGGTCTGTTTCTCTTGGTACTTTGAATGATCTTCCTTTAGAACTTGTCAGACAAGGGGAGGATGGTAAATACTGAATTACATCAGAGATCCTATAACTATGGCTTTGACATCTTGATTTATACAGAAAGATCATTACAGTCAATGCTGCTCTCTTAAATGCAATTGCAGTGACCAAATTACAGAGGCAGTTATTTTATGTGCTTTGTGTTTTAAAGCTGGGTTTATATGTGCTTAGTGCTTCCCTTTGATACATATTTCACTTAACTGTCTCTGCCAGTGTAAGAACACTTGAACATCCCAGCCAGGGGTAAGTGATGAAACAATGGAAGAATTCCTTACAGAATCATCTTCACTCTCAGTACCAGATGCAGGATGTTACTGATATAGATCTATTTTTACTTTTACATAAGAGCCACTAGAAAATTAAACAGTCTAATATTTTTTGTCTCAGTAAATTACTACTATTTTCACTGTGTGCTAATATTATCATTATTGTATCACTGTCCTTTATTTTATCAAAGTTATAAAAGTTTTATTAGCAAACTTTCCTGCTGAAATCTAGCTTCTAAGATTTCCATTTGGGAAATCAAAACTGTCTTTTGTGTGTTAAAGCAATCCAACAGAGCAGCCTTCAGTAGCTTGAATTGGCTGAAGCAATTGTTTGCTCGTGTAACTAATATTGCTTTAATTTTTAACCTGACCTTTTCAATGTGCAGTGTCTTGCAACGGGGTTTGGAACATCACAGTAATGAGACTTGCATGTGTCACTCAATTAACCATTCATTTAGGAATGAATTCCTGGCAGATGAAGTTGAAATTCACAGTGCTGTCATAAAGATGGGGAGATGAAATCTGAGGGAGAAGGACTGCAAATATGAAATCTTTCAAGTCACTGTCAGGATTTTAGCTGGCACACAAAGGTATTGGCTGACTTGTGAAGATCATTGTAAGTCTCCTGCTTTGTCACATGCATTGAGATACCTGGCTATGCAAAAAGTGCCTTGTCCCACTCCTGCTTGTGGATGTAGAGCTCTGGCACTCTAATAAAGCCATTTCATTTATGTCCTTATTGAATTAATTCTGTGCCAGGTGATTGCTATGTGATGCTGAACTCTACTAAACTGAAGGCACAGGAAAGAGAACTCATCTATAATGCTCTATACTGCTGAAAACTTCACTGAATGACTCAGAGGAGATAAGCTACCACATTCTCTGTGGCTAATAAATATTATGTCAATGTGAATCTTGACTGAAGAGCCATAGCTGGAAAAAAAAAGTTGTTCTGTATTTCTAAGGATGAGGTATGACCACATTTTGAGTTTGCAGTGATTAATGTAGGACATACAGCTTTTGAAGCACTGAGTCCTTGTCTAAATATCTGGGGTGAGTGGTGTGTTGTCTAACTGCCTCCTTCGCCAGCCCACCTCTGCTCCAGTTTGCTCAGAGTTTGCCTGCACCATCTGAGCAGAGATTTTGCATGATTCAGACATGGAAAATAGGCATATGAAACTAACCCAAGCAGAAAGTTTTCTGAACCTTGCTGATCTATTTTCACCTGACATCAGCCGCCCAAACCCCACCAACACACCATGGGACACCTGGGGGTATATGGCACTTACCTGATCCTGACTGTGCTGCAGAGATACGCTTTGGACAATGCCATGCGCTCTGCTCCAGCTGATTTTATCACCTGCTCTTGGCAGGAGCTCTCCTGCCAATGAACCGCTCCTTGGCTTTGGTCCCCAGTTCTGCTACACACTTCAAACATATTCAGACATAGGACAGTCTACTCAAACAAGACGAGAATTGTCTGGGGCATCTGTGCCAGCCTGCTGTGCATCAGCATCCCTTGGAGGATGCTGAAAACAGGCTGGCTGTTTATTCATCTTGTATCTCTTGACATCTGAGACATCTCAACACAAACATTACTTAGAAACTATTTTCTGACTTGAGCATTTGGTTTCAAACATAGTTACCTTTGTTTCACCACATGCTATGATTTTAAGGATAGTATCTGTGATACTTTTTAAAAAAACAGAACATCATGGTTAGTTCTGTGTCAATGCTAAAAGATTTGCTCCTTCACATGTGGCAAACAATATGTATTGTAAATACATCCAGGAATATTTAGTGTCTTTGAGCCATACTGCAAACATAAATCTTTCTAGAAGTCTTTCTGAAAGACATAGTTTGTGTCATTTTATTGTTGTGGAAGCACTCACACTTATAACATAGTCAAGAATTGTTAAAGGTGAGGGTAATTTTCCAGAAGGGCTATCACAAAGTGATACTTCTTGAAACAGGTCTGGAAATGTTACACAAAATAACAAACTGCTCTTCCAAAAGGTAAGTACCATACTCGATGAGAGCCCTGGAGGTTGGACAGGATTGCTGGAGGTTGTCTAACCCAGCCCTAACTCTGTGACGAGCTAATATCGAAATCAGATCATCCAGTCAAGTTTTGAATATCTGCCTGGAAGTAGATACCACAACCTCTCGGGGCAATCTGTTTCAGTAATTAACCTCTCTCACCATGCAGATATTCTCCTTTTATCTCATCAGAATTTCCCTTGATACCACAGGCTTTTGTTCTTTTGCTGTGAATGAGAGTCCAGCTGTGTCTCAGCTCAGCTGTAGGCTGCAATTAGAGTGCTCTTACCTGTCGCTTTCCTGGGGAAAAGGTTTCTTACTCGCACTCGCAGTCCTTTGGACTTGCTTGGATATATATATATATATATATATAGGTGTCTCGTATGGAGAGTCCCCGGACAGACAGCGAGTGCAGCTGTGCTCCGTGGCCGGAGCAGCCGCTGTGCCGCAGCTGCCGCAGCCCGGCTGCCGGTGCCGCCGAAAGGGAGCACTGCTGACTCGCCTTCCTCCGGTCCCAGCGACCCCTGCCCCGAGCACTGCCGCCACCGGCCACAAACAAAGCATCTAATTGCTAATTAGCCCGTGCTTTCAAACCTTTCCTTCTTTTGGCGGCGATTTTTAAGGTACTTCAGTGAAATTCTTGCAGGTGTTTGCTTACTTGACGTTTTCACCTCATTATAGCTACAGCTGGGATTGCTCTGTTTTAGCACATTTGAGAGGCAAAAAACTGTGGTGCCCTTGTGCAAACCAGAGCTCTAAGAAGCTGTGGTTGGAGCCCACCCTAATCTGAATTTGTTGACGATCCTAAAGTTCTTCCACACATCGTCCAGCTTCTTTGCCCAATGTCTCCATGGCACAGTGATTCTCTAAAGGACCAAACCGGTTCACAAGCCACACTTCACTTGTGTACTATGTGTAAGTGTGCTTCAACTCTTAATGCTTTCAGAATTGTTTGATGGAGGGCAGGGGGATGTTGTATTTGTGTTTTATTGTAGACTCTTTGCTGGAGGTCATACTACATGGAATTTCATGTCTGCCATGTGCATATGTAGATTTCTGTCCAGCCTGTTTAGTTGGCTTGCAAAAACAGTTCTGTATTTCATTACAGAAAATGTCAATTTACAAGTTTCTATAACGGCAACTTTTCATTCCTCCCCTTGCTGGTGCCTGATGTGTATCGCACTATGTGTCTGAGCATGATATTCACTTTGGCTTTGTTACTGTAAAAGACTGGAAGATTAAAAATAGATTAATAAATACTTTAGTGCAAAAATATCAGTATTCATATAACTGCTGTTTCACATCTAGACATAGTAGCTTGCACTACTACATAGTCTGTTGCACACAATATTTCCAGCTTCTGAATCATTTAAAGAAGCAATTGAATTTGATTTTCTTTCCTTCTAGCTGTAGAAAGGCCCCAATAGGAAGAATAACCTTCAGATATTCTAATTTTTATTTTGAGCTGCAATAGGAATGTAGCACTGGCCTCTTTGCAAATCTTTGTTTACTTGTCCAAATCCATGAAAGCCAATCTATATGTTTAAGAAAGTCTTGCACATCCATAAGATTTTTAGACCTGGAATGTAACCTGTGGTAGTATTTTTGCACATATGCTGTAATCAGTGGTATTAAATGGCTAAAAACGTGCATGGGATTTGTCCTGCTGAGGTGAGTGAAGTGAGTGGACACAATATCTGGTGGTTTTCCTCCTCAGGAGGCAGTGCTGAGCAAGGCTGAGGTGGTTGGGATGGACCCCTGGTTTAGCCATTGCTGTTCCCGTACTGGCATGGCTGGGAGTGTTTGCTGCTTTCAGCTGGCTCTTGGAACTCAGAGCAGTGTTATATTAATGATGTGAGCTTTTCTCTCTTTCTTCCACCCCTTTCTCTAAAGGATTTTCCTACCAATTTCTGAGGTGATTATATTATTCCTCATTTTCTTGTCCACCTAAGTTTATCCCTCTTAATTCAGTGAGGAAAACACGGATGAATTTCTGGAATACTGCAAGAGTAGACTTGAACTATCACTCTTATGGAGCTCATGGGAAGGATATTTAGTATATTTTTCCAAAGTAGAAGGAAAGGTAGTTTTGAAAAGATTAGGAATATTTTAACTAATGAGCAGGTTGTAGGAAATGGAAGTTCTTCCTGGGTTTGCTTAATTTTTCATGAAGTTCAGGTGTGGATAAGTCCCTGGTATTTTAGTTTGCTTAAATTTACAGCTGCAGCTGAGCTGAGGGTGCAGGCTTGGTTTCTACACACCATTCATTTAGGAGAGAGGAGTGTTTGGCTTTAGTTTAGTCCTTTGCAGTAAGCTGTATGTTTTCATCTCAAAGGTACTGTTTTCTTTCTCTTCTGACTGTTCTTACAGTAAATAGAAATCCTTAAGTACCTTTGCTTTGAGCAACAACATCTTAAAACTGCTAGCAAATCCCTGTTGTAGATCACCCATGCATTCTCTCCAAATTATTGCCTGCTTATGGGTAATTACTGCACAGCAGACTCCTGGGCTGTGAAAGTAGGACACAAGACCTTCAGCATGATTTTCTGCTTGCAGAAATTCCTGGTGGCATCTTTGGAATTCTTTTCCTAAGAACATTCTCAAATACAAAATTAAAAATTATTTACTTCAAGCTATAAAATAAATATAGACCATTACAAAATACATAGCAAGGTTCTGGCAATTAGAATATATCCAGAGAATATACCTGGAAGTATAAAATTATGCAGTGTACAAAACAGAAGGGCTTTGATATAATGTCAAACACATTTTTGTGTTTCATCTATTAATTATATTTGAGGATGCTTAGATTATTTGAATAGACAGTTCATTAGTGTGTTTTGTCACTTATTTGAACTAACAATTTAATTTGAATAATGTCTTTATAATTTTTTTTGATCTCGCTTGGAAGACTGTGGGATAGATCTGCCTATATGGCGATGGTACAAAGGGCTTTGTATAGATGCACAGAAAATCTTTGCAGGCTGTAGCTTTTATTTTTTTTACAAATCTGTGGTCATCTGGTTTGTGTGTACTCTTTCTCTTCCCCTCTTCCCTCCTCCTTCCTCTTCTACTCTTCCCTGGAGCTATGAAGTTGTGTGGATTTTACTGAGGGAGCCCAGCCTGGATTGTCTCCATACCATCTGTCACCATATTGTTTGTTTAAATCCTTG
Source organism: Sialia sialis (assembly GCA_009812075.1). Classification (NCBI taxonomy): domain Eukaryota; kingdom Metazoa; phylum Chordata; class Aves; order Passeriformes; family Turdidae; genus Sialia; species Sialia sialis. The sequence goes on from VRYO01002014.1 coordinate 10,480,865, forward strand.
AGATATTTTCTTTTGTACTTCACTGAAATAAATACATAAAGCTGCTGCAGCATCATTGGCTATTTAAATTAGATTTAGACTTAATGTCCTTAGGAGAAAACCCCTATGCTTGCAGTTGAGGTGCATAAGCTAGAGGCACAGTTTGTGAAATGCACGTGGTTTAATTGTGAGTGCAGAGCTCCAGTTCTGTAGTGCATTCACCCCCAGGGGGACACCCAGCTTGGAGAGACAGTGCTGCTCATGGGTTATGGTCTGGCTTCCCCACTCTTTCAAGGAAAACGTTTTGTGCCCTTCAGTAAATGCAGGATGTATCTTCCTCTGTCCTGACACTTGATATTCTGGGTCAGGGAACAGGTGAAACTTGCAGGCTCTGTGAAATCAGAACTGGAAATAAAATTGGTTAGGTAGAAGGGGGAATGTTTTGGAGACAAATTGAAGTGTGCAGAAGAAATGTAGTATAAAAGCTGAACAAACAACAGGAAAATGAGTTTTGCTGATATGCAAATGTGATATTCCAAGTTGCTGATGGAGGTTGGTTGGTGCCCAGCAGCTGTAAGTTTATGATATGCAGTTAATATTGTCTCCTTTCCCAATAGCAATTTTTTCTGTGCATTTCATACACATGAAGCTTAAGTGATCAAAAAGCCTCAGTATTTGGAGCGAGGAGGAGGTTCCAGATGTACAAGTTGTCTCTTATTTGGGGAAAAGGAAAATTCCTCTGGAGAAAGTTCTGTCCTTTCTGGGACTCAGCCATGAGGGGTCCTGGGCTGAGGATTCACTGATCAACCTTTGTAAATTATTTAAAACTCTTAAAAAAGGAGGTTTCTAGTCCAAATTTGTGACTAGGTTTTGATTTGCATACTGATTCTTTCAGCTTCACTTGCGGATTAAAGAAATCATTCATAAATGTTTATATGTAGATGGTTTGTGTAATCCATTTATTTTCTGTTCTCTTCTTTGACAGCTACTGAGACTGAACCAAAATTAGGAAATCCAGTAACATATCTGAGATCAGACTGGTCATAAAATTCTAGAGCATCCATTTGGTCATACATTGGTCAATCTCGCTTAGCATGTTTTTGGACAGGGGTGAATTCAAAGCAGAGGTTACACTTCTTTCTGTCTGTAACACATTAAAGGGCTCTGGATGAGATTTGACTAAAACACTGTAACATTTTGCATACAGCTCCAAAACAATCTCAGTTTCTTCTGTACAACATTTTCTGTTTCGTATTTGGGCTTGATCAGCCCTGAGAAATCAGATCTGGTTTTTTTGGTATACATGCAGGTTCTTCTCCCTGCTTTCTCCTGGATTCCCTTGCTGAAGGTGGAGAAGGAAGGGTGAGAGAAAAACACATGGTCATTTTCCATGCTTATAATATTTTTCAAGTGCATTGATTTATCTACTCCTCGGGATGGTGCCTGCAGGTGGGGGTGCTTTGGTGTGCTGCACGGGCTGACAGTGGTGTAATTTCCCACTAGAAGCCATTTTGGAGTAGCTTGGATAAAGTAAGTTTTTTTTTTTCAGATTAAGACCATATATCTCCCAACTTTTGCATCCCTTGATTTGGGTTTTGAGTAAGCTCTCTTGGAGAGGTGCTTCATTGCCACGACTCCTCAGTCAGTGCTTTGGGCTTCCTGTCTTCATCATAGGCTTGGGAAAGTAATTTTCTTCTAGGCTTTTAATGAAGATAGGCTGAATTGTTTCCTTGCTGCAGCATGACTGGGAGCGCTGGTCTTGCTCCATGGCCTCTGCTCAGTGTTTGTGACTATTTATAACCTGCCTTTTGTGCATATTGCAGCAAGATATTTCTATAAACGTTTCATTCAAAGGATTGCTGGGTGGAAAGCTGCTTATCTTCTTTTCTTTTTTTTTTTTTTTTTTTCCTTTTCTTGACTGTGTTGGTTTGTTTTTAGTGTCCTAACTTTGTTTCAAGATTTCTGTAACTGTATTGATGGAAAGTTTTGTCTATTTGTGCTGAGCTGTTTGCCTTTCCACGTGACTAAATTAGCAATAGGACTGCTTTGTTTTCACTGCATTGATTTTGTGTCTAGTGGAAACACACTGTGTATGTAGAACCACTATGAAAGAAGAAAGGGCAGGGATTTTATAGCCACCTTTCAGCTTGAAAAAATTTGCAACAAAATTAGGTATGACAGAAAATAGAATTAAGGTAATCTGTTCTAAGTAACAAGTTGCTTTTAGGAGTTACAGAAACATACAATTACCAGACAAATTGCATGTAATTTTTTGTGTGTGAGGCTAATTAAGAGTTCTGAGTAAATTGTGTTGGCATAGGCATCAGAGCTATATGAAGTACCTAATTGGGACAAGATAAGGCTTGTGAATTCATCATAAGAAAACAGATGCCAGAATGATGAGAAGTGTCTGTATTCTAGTCAAGTACCATTTAGGATGGTCTGGTTTATTTTCAGCAGCCACATTATTTTTGTAGGAAACAAGCTAACCCTGTCCTTTATTTTGTTTTGATCTGTTTGCCATCATCTCCCCTCTCTTTCATCTGCATTTAACTACTGTTATCTGCAAAAAGGCTGGCATTTCCTTTTGTGGAATCTGGGCTCCAGAGAAAGATATGGATGGCTCAGCTGCTTAGAATGTGAAAGTTAAGCTCTGTTCCTTAACTGTGTACCAGCAAACTGGTACAGAGCAGAAGAAATTTTTGCTTGCTTCACCCACTCTTAGACTGGATTTTCCTTACCCAGTCCATTGCCTGCTAACCTCCTTCACCCAAGAGCTGCTTCCAAACACCCTCCTCTGATGGAGCCTTCAGCTGCATCCCATCCATTTGCTATGCCTCTTTGTACTTGACTGTCATGGTAATTAGAATTTTTTTTTTTTTTTTTTTTTTTAATTTATTGCCTTAGTTCACTTCTAGAAGAAGCAAAGGTAGGTAGGAGAGTACACCTCTCTGCTTAAAATTCTATATCCCTGAATTTTAGGAATACTGGGACTCTTTCAGTATACACAGAGCACAGAAGATAGTTGCTAAAATTATCTTAATTGGAGCAAATAAAAATTCTTTGGAGTCCCAAGAACAAAGTAAAAACTATGAATTTAAGCCAAATCTATTCCCGTTTAATAAGCAGGGAATAGAAGAAAGGAGTATAAACTGAATCAGGTGAGCTGGGACAGTGTTGGTGGGAAACTGATGTGGTGATAAAACAGAAATAAAAATTACAGATGGACATTTTGTGAATAAAACAGTATGAGAAAACCAGAATTACTTCAAAATTCTGAGCAGTTTCCATCTCTATCTCTTCAGGGTTCCTGACCTTGGGATTTTGGACAATCCTTTTCAGTCCTAAGTCATTCCTTCTGCATTCATTGACTACTTTATATTCTTGCACAGGGAGGCGCTTGCTTTTTCTGTTGCAATGTGGGGAGTCTGGGCTGTAGTTAACCATCTGCAAATTGATGTATTGGAGTGTCTACTTGTATCCATTCTAATGCAATTTAAAATTTACCTACTGCTCTTATTTTTTCCTTTCGTATAACCTCTGAGACGAGGAGTCTATTATAGGCTTTATCGAAATAAAATTCTCCCCTTATTTTGCTGTGCACTTGGCTGGCTACTGATGCTCTTCTGTGTAAGCATTCATTTCTATAAAAATGGAAACAGTTTTCACTAATTCTCCGATTTGTAGCATTATAAGTACTTTTTTCTATGCATTTGTGTTCACTCTGTTCAGGTGTTTTCTGGGAGTGCTTGTTACCTTGCATTTTTTAAGAACTGGAGTCTCAAAATACTTTCTAATTCAATTTTAGAATTTAATTCAATTCTGAACTTTGCATGTCCCATTAGGGCCTTTATAATACTTATGGAGACGACAGAAAAAAATACGAAAGCAAATTTCTTGCTAGTGTTAGGTGATTGCTAATTTTGCCGTCACCCTTGTATGTGAATGTGTTGTGCTGTTACTTAAAAAAGTCTGTTCTGAGACACAGGTTCACTGGCACTTGGTACCTAAATTGCAGTTATGTGCACTGAACAAAGTTCTGCATGCTGAATGGCACAAATCCTGATGTTGTCTAAGTGACTGGCTGGATCATGAGGTTGGGAATGAGCAGTGTCTGCAGAGAGCAGCGCACAGGGGAGAGCCAGGTAAGGACAGCCTTGGCTCTTTGTGGGGTGAGCTCAGTTGTGGAGGGGGAAATAGAAGATCCCATCCACACTTTGGATTAGGTAAAGACAAAAATGATCTTCATAGCCATTTCCAGATACACTTATCCCGACATTTTTATCTATCTTAACAACTGCAAAAGTAATCAGAAGTCACACCTTTTCTAACCTTTCTCAGGCTTCAGGCTTGCAAGCTCTTGCATTCTTGTTGTTCTTTATGATCCATCACTATTTTATAATATGAGTAACTGAAATATTTCCAATGATCAGTGAAAAAATGACACTAAATAGATGACTTAGGAGAGGTGCAAATAATAAAATAAAAACCATGCTATAATATGCTGAACCATTGTTCAGTATCTTCTCAGATACTGATATATTTTCAGATTCCCAGTTTCTCATAAAAACACATCGCATGATCTCTGAATAAAAATTTAAACAAATGTGCAGAAGTTGATGTGGACCCAGCTGTCACCTGCAGTATGTGTGTCTTTTCTGGTCATTGAAAGCCTTACCAATCTTTACTGTGCTTGTTTAAATTGTTTTAAGTTATTCTTTCTGGTTCCTTCCTGGTATGGGACGAGTCCTGGCTTAAGAGAAGCTGGTTTTTGATTGACCTTTTTTTACAGTATGAGGCAGAGATCTTAAAATAGGGACAGATTTCAGGCAATAATAAAATATAACAGTCCACCTCAGCAATTCTTATCCCAGTGTAGGTCCTTGTTAAGCTGCAGTGGAGCCCTTGGTGAACACTGCCTGAAAGCAGAGGAAAACTTAAGCTCAAATAAGAATGAACTTTGCTCATTTCCCACACTCTACTGCATTTTTTGAACTGTATAAAGTAGGTTATAGGCATGCAAAACCTTAGTTTTAAATAAGTTATGCAGAAAAAGCTCTCTAGGTCAGCAAAGGCATTTCTTAAAGCTGAGGAGCAAAGTGCCACTAGGAGAAGAAAGCGTGCAGGCCATGTACAAATCCACATGGTAAGCAAAAATCCTGCTTGTGGCATCCTGACTTCAGTGTGATTGATTTCATTGGGAAGTAAAGGACAAAGAGCAATTGCAAAGTAAGCAAATGCTTTAAATAATTACTTCTTTAATGCTTATCTAATTGCTTTTCCTGAAGATTTGAATGCTGCCATGTAAAGAGATAATGAAGGGGGTTTTTCCTTTCTAATGAGGGCCTTAATATGTTCTTTATGTAACAGCCATAAAGATGCAGACATAGTCTTGTAATATCTGAGATGGAAAGGCCAAGCACACAATAGACTTAAAGCATTTTCTGCTTAGAAGAGCAGTCTCTAATTAAAGGAATGATTTGGTTTGTTAAGAGCTGCACTTGCAGTGTTCTCTGTCATAATGTACTGGATTGCTACTGAAATACCCTGTTGACAAGCTGGTTGGTTTTATTTTTGTTAAACCTGATAACTTAGTTAAGCTTCATTTTGATAGTTAGGTTTCTGCCTTCATGGGTCACTTTGAGGTTCCATTTGCATGTTCTACCTATTTAAAAATTCTGGTATTAAGACAGTTTTTCTAATTCAGCTCAGATGGAATATTTTCCTTCTTAATAAACATTCTAGTTTGTATTAGAAAAAAGCCCAAAACTCCCCTTCCCTTAGTTTCTTTTTAAATCAAGTATGTACAGTAAGCTTGGCTCCCTATTGAGCTGGTTTAATCATTTGTTTTTTCCATCTGCAGAGAGCCAGTTCCCAAAGTAACTTCAAAAAGCCTTGCCTGAGTAAAAGCTTCCAGCTTTGGAGCAACAAAGATTACAGAAATATGCTTATGCAACTGCTTGAAACCTCTGGCTATCTTGCCATGGAGAATACAACTGAATATTTCCCTCTATTATTCTGTTACCATAGACCTTAAATATTTGTAACTGAGAGTTTTGCTGCCACTTTGCTTTTGCCTCCTGTGGTGACTGCACAGTGTGATGTGTTACACGAGTGCACAGACATGGCATTTGCAGGCTCAAGGGGATCACTGGTGTTCTGGGTCTTGAAGTGATCTCTCATGTGACTCAAACAAGAAAACAACCATAAAATTCAGCCTTGACTTAAATTGTGTGTAGACAAGCCTGGAGACTTGCAGCAGCAGCAAATGCAGACTATTGGTTATATTTTAGATTTGTGCAGGATTTAATCAAATGATGAAGAGGCTTCAAGTGAAATGGCTCCTGGGAGAGTGGTAACCTCCCTTCTTAGTTTCTAAAATTTCCTATGTTGACATGTGGAATCTCTGTTTGCTGAAAATAAAGTCAACCTCCTGCCCAATATAGGTTGATAGATATGGGATGCATATCTTATATCTAATGGATATGCTTTTGAGTGCAGTAACAAACTTCAAGGAAGGTTAAAATTGCCAGTGTTTGTGAGAATCTGCTTCATATTAAGGTCTATATAAGTAATTGTCTTTATTTCTGTCATCTTCCTCACTAGTGACTGTTCCTTATTCATGACATTCCAGTCCAGTGCTTGTCATCATCACTTTGGAGAAAAGCTGATAGTTTTGTCAGAATAAAAAAAAAAAAAATTAAAAAAAAAAAAAATCTGAAAATCAGTGTGTCTGGGATTTGTCCCAAATTAATTTCCTGTGGAGAGAAGAGTTATGAGTTTGGTTTCAGTACGACAATTCTTCTGGATTATAATATCTGTCAGTGGAAATGCACTACTGTGGTTTTAACTGAAGCTATTTCAGATCTTAATTTTTGGCTTAATCAAATCCTTAGCACAAGCAAATCTAATTCTGGCATACTATTTCAATTGCACAGACTTTCATTTCTGACTAAGGATTGGAAGGATTAACCCAGATTTTAGCAGTTCTCTCCATGACTGGGTGGATAGGATTAAAATCTGTGCTGCTCACTGTGGCTTTTTATTTCAGTTTTTGATTAGTTATGTCTCTTGACCAGGGTGGGAAATTTTCTGAAGTTAAGACTATAGCTAAAACAAGTATGGTGAATTCACTGGATTGTATTGTATTTTGATTAAAAATACAGCCCAAACATGCTTTGCCTTTTTGCAGGACCACAATTTATAGTTTAGTATATTCTAGATTAATTTTGTAGTTTGAAGTTATATATATATATATATATATATATATATATGATCTTTGAGGCTACAGAAATATATATTTTAGGGAAAAATAATTGGGTAAAACAGAAATGGCATTAACAGGACCCAGCTGTAACATCTTGTTAAGGACTGGCTGAATGTAGCAGAAGTTTTTGGGCCAGGATGTTCCTATATTTAATTTCTATCAGTGCAGCTATTAGAAATAGAGTCAACTTCACTATGCAGGAAATAGAGAAATTTCTGGAATACTGTCTGCAATTAGTCTCCCACCTTCTAAAAAGCCCTCATCCTGTAATGAGCTTAGAAATTAGTGACTTCAGTGACCAGGGAATGAAAGTCTTACCTCCAGGAGATGAGGCAAGTTGAATTTGTTTAATCTAGTAAAAATGAAACCTGGGAGGAGGATATGGTGGCTGGATGCAGGGAAAAAAAAACCTGATTAAGCAACATAAAATGAGTCAGACAACTGAAACAGGTGGGGAATTGAAAGTGGTGAATGGTATTTAGATGGAAAATGAAGATGCTCAGGAAGGGTAAGAAGCTGGCTGGTGTTATGATGGAAACTGCTCAATGAAGAAGGATGAGTATGTTTTTTCAGTGTTTTTTCTAATTCTACATTCTTCTTTACATTTACAGAAAGCTGGAGATTGAGAAAACCATGCAACACTATAATAACATTGCCTCCAAATCCAGTCAGGCTTATAGAAATGTTAGATTTGGTAAAGGTGAAGTGGAAGGAGTGGGATCTTGATATACTTTTTATCAGACAGTCAAGGACTATGCTCATCAGCTTGGAAAGAAACTGGCCTTGGGATTCTTGTTGGAATATGGCAAGCTATATTCTAAAAATTTTTGAAGCCTCATCTCCTAGAAAAGAACATAACATTTCCCCAGGAATTAAAAGTATCTTTACCTTTTTATGTGAAGCAGGAGAACTTGACTTTTCTTTGCGTATTTCTTTTGTATTTTGTTCTTTTGTGCCTCGGGCAGCAACAGAATTCTCAAGAGAGGCATGATGAAGATGTACTCTCTACTTGGAAAAATGATGCTGTTTGCTGCTTGCCATCCTGCTCTGTTAGGGAAAAAGAGAACCCGTTAGCAGCCCTGGAGCTACATGGTTGGAAGGTTGCAGTATCCATAACAGAACCCTTGTGTGTTCCAGCCCAAGCTGGAAGTGATATCTGCATGTCAGACATGCTGTGCAGTGCTTTATAGGACCTAATTTATGGGCAGTCTGGGCTGCAGCTGCAAACCCAAAGCGTGGCAGGGTTTTGGTGTCTGTGTCTGTGTGGCATTCGTTGCTATTGCAGGGAGGTGTTTGTCTGTAAATAATCAGGTGTTCCAGCCCAACTAACTGGTTTTGACACTGAAAAATATCTTGATGAATATTCCAACTCTCCTTTAAAACTGTTTCATGGACTAAAATCTTCTTTTTGTTTTTCCCTCTGCTCTGGAGAAAGGGTTTGTAGTGATTGCCATGACAGGCAGGGGAATTAGCCATGGGCTAATACACATGTGGTGAATATAATGAGGTGATAATGTGATTATTTTAAGTAATCTAGTCAAGGGAGTAGAAATTGCTATATAAGTACAATGATATTTTCTTTTCACTGCTGTCCTGAGGACAGGAAGATTTCAGGTATCTGTTCACATAGCTTGCAGAGTCTTCAGCTATGAAGGGCTCTTCAGAGACAGCACACTTTATCTGGCCTTGTTGAGCAACTGGAGTGTCACTATCACTGAGAATTTGATTTTATTATTGAATAGCTCTTAAAAAAGGCTACAGAAGGTGATTCTTTCCAGAATCTACTATTTTTCTGGAGATTCAAGGTGTGGAAGAATGGATTCTCCGTACCTGAGAGAAGCTCTCAGGCCATGATAAATAGCAGAACATTACGAAAGGAAGACTGTAAAACTTTAGTTATGCTGCATTATTTTCTTGCCATTTTTTGTGTGTTTCTGTGTTTAAAGAACTGAAATTATGTCCTTGCAAGAAAGGAATATTCTTCCTAAAACACTTTAATGAAGTGGGCAAAATCTTTTTTCTGATGATTTGCTGTGGCTGGAGAGGAAGGTTAAAATGATGTGTTAATGAATGCCACATATGGTCTACAACACTTGGTTAAAACTGTTTGTATTTTTTCCTCCAAAAAAGATTGAACAAGAAAATTGGATAAAATTCTGTTTCAAAGTGACCAAGCCTGCTTCTTCCCTGAAGCAATTCAGACTTTTTCCAGACTTCATTAATACTGGAATTCTAACCTCTTTAGCTCTTACAGCTGTTTCATTTTCAGGGACCTTCTGAGGCCAATTATTTTGTTAAAAAATGCTTACTAATGAAAATATGTTACCGTGTAGAAAGAAAAGGCCAATGCAGACAGAAAAAAAAGTGCTTCAGAAAGTTTAAGGCCCTCCTAGCTGTGCTTTTGGGAGAGGAGAAGAAAAAAAACGGAATAGCATAGTAGCATAGTTAGTTTTAGTATTTTGAGTGTTTTTGTGATTACAGTATTTTTTTTATTTTTTTTTTTTTAACGTGGGACTGATGTAAAAGGGACACATCTGTTTCCTTGTACTTATATCATTAAACAAGAAGGTATGAGGTGCTGAAAAAAGTTAGTGTAGCTTTGTGAGTCCCTTGGCAGGCACCAGTTTCTTTTTGAAACAGGTACCTTAACCTCTGATTTTGCAAAGGCATTGCCACTCAGTATTCCTGTTTCCACTGGTTTAATGCTGGGACCACACGCAGAGTCATGACACAAAGTTGTGTTGAAAGCACAGCCAAAACTGGCACTGCTTCCATGTCCACCGACAAAGCCACATCTGCATTTGTTCTCCTTTTGTTTTTCAGCTGAGGTTTCAATTTTTGATTTTGAGAGGACCACATCTACTTTCAGCTTGATGTTCATCAAGTCAGTTGTGTCTCGATTCCCCCATGCTGCCAGCGTCTCTGTTCCACATCTACTTTGCTGGGAGAGCTTTGGGAAAGTATTCTGAGTTTAAGTTGTCTCTTCCATTTCTTTGCTCTTTTGCTGAATCTGATCTATTCTGACTGGCACACAGAAGCCCTCAGGGCTCAGATGAGTTGCCTATGGTTTGTCTCTGTCTCAAAAGTGAGAGTTGGCCTCCTGCCTCAGTTTCATTGGAAATGCCTTGGAATGGCAGCTGTGCTTTGTCTGCTGTTTTGGAGAGAAAACTTGCAGTATTTGCCCCGTGTTTCTTCCAAAGTGAAGCTCAACATGCTGCAAAGAGAGCAAAACATTAAGAAACATCTAGCAAACCAGCAAATGAGCAGTCTGATCTCTTATGTTCAATGGTATTTTTGAAAAAAGCCTTCATGCATTCATGATTGTTAATTTTAGTCCAAGTTAAATATGATCTCAAAATCAGACCCTGATTTTCAAAGTTGGCTCTTCTCATGTAGCCCTGTAAGTTCATAAGTAACTGTCTGAATGGATATGCAGGGAAATTTGTAGTCTTTAAAGGATTTACGTACAATGCAAGGCAGATACAAGTGTGTAAATAGCTCTTGCTCACATATGAGCAATTGGTACATCAGTTGCTTTCTTTGGTGCAATCTTCAATAGACGTTTTTATTTTCTGCTGAGCCTGTAAGTGATGCTGGTGGTATTGAGACATTTCTGTGACAGTTTTGAAAGGTTTCAGGTGTGACTCCTAGAGAAGGATTATGTGAACTTCACTCCTCAGGGTACCAGGAGGTCTGAGGTTCAGGCTGGACTTGGTCCAGGGGATGATAAATCTGCTTTCCCAAACTTCATCTGTGGTTTAGGAATTACAGCAGTTTTTACTTTATCATTATTTCAGACATGGATGGTTGAACTGTGCTTATTCCATGTGCTCGGCTCAGACACAGCTTTTGTGTATACTGGTCATATTTTAGGGTTGAAAGAGCAGACATTAGTAGACACTCAGATTTGGAAAGAGAGACTAGCTAAAGAGTTATGAGAAAATGGAGCAGAGGATGCTATTACTCTGGCTGTCAGAAAAATAGTTTCTGTAAATTATATGATTTTAGTCTTTTCAGGGGATAAGGGGAAAAGAATAAATGACCCAACATATTCCCACTCTGGTACTTACTTTTTCCATTTTCTCCTAGTCCAGTGACTAATCTGTTATTTACCCTACCAGGTGTATGAAAATCTGTATTTTCCTCTGGCATATTGCCATGTTGATTAAAATCCCACTGATCTCATTCTCTTTGGGAACTGCCAGGATCAAGTTTGAAGTGATGAACTGTGAACTGTCTTCCACTACAAAAAGTCTATCAGGTAAATAAGTTGGAAATCCCAAATGAGAACAAATGCCCTAACAAGGTACTGGGCTTGAATATTAATTTTGTTACCAACTAGTCCCAGTAGACTTGTAATCCACTGGCTGTTCAAGTAACCTGATTTTTCAGGTCTGACTTATCGGTATGGCAGCAAGTACCTATGAAATAATGGGTGGGTAATGAAATAGTCCCCTTCTCTAACTTTTACTGGCCTTCATTGTGGATAATATACCTCTGATTACTGGGAAAGACAAAGCAATAAACCAGATAGTGTTTATTAGTTAGCTTAATTCATCATGTACAAACTTGCTTGTGCATGGAAAAGAAACCTAAAAAAACTTACTTTCTCTGCAGGGATACACTTTACTAGGGTAGATAGTTGAGCTGAGGTATATGCTGAAACATATTGAAGTGGTACCAGTAAGGATGTAAGATGTTCAGGAAGTCCTTGAGTGTTCCTCTGTGAAAGAACTCTAGATGTTGCATTAATCCACTGCAAATTAAATTGTAACTGTGCATGTCATTGAGTAAAGCAGAAAGTACATGGAATCTTGAATGATGCTTTTATTTTTAAATAATTGATTCCTTTTATATTTGTAAGAATATTCATCTCTGTGCTACTGGCCTGTGAATGATTAGGAATAAATCCCATTCCAGATCTTCAGTTATTATCCTTGCACATTACCAGTTTACTGAATTGTTAGGGGAAATTATGAGATCTTGTGTCACATAAAGTAATATTAATCAGAGCATTTTGCATGCTGGTACACAGTCCAGTGCAGTGCAACAGCAGTCACATCACTGGATCTTGTTATTTTCTTTAGCTTGGGAGGGTGAGCAGAGCACAGGACAACCACTGGGCACAACCCAGTGTGAGGAAAAATCACTGTGCTTTGAAATCTGAAACAAAGCAAACAGCCTTGGAAGGAGGCTGAACAAGCTGGAGTTGGCTGATGCAGCAGTGGATGTGTGTGAAATAGAAAAGCAAACAGAGCTGTTTGTGTGCTGGCCATGCCTTTCAAGCAGAGAAAATTTGTGTTCCTCTGGGAATAATAACAGAGTGTGTCTGTAGAAGAAATTAAAAACGGAGAGTTTTTGCTGTGTGCAGGTGTGTGCAAATTTTTGCTGTGTGCAAATCCTGCAAGTAGTGTGCTATTGAATGAGTGGGTTTTAGCCCAGAAATACGTATCTTGTTGCTTCTTTTTATTAGATGTATTATTTTTTCCCCTTAAACTTCCTATTTATTATTAATGATAGATAACATTAATTTTCCCTATAGCATCAAAGTTAAAATGGCAGCATTGGTGAGACAATGGGAAGAAATTTGATTATTGGGGGAAAAAAAGGATATGTGAGGCATTGTTGTATAGGGGGCAAAAGCACTGACATTTATTATTTACATAAATGGATTTTCTGATTGTCACATGAATGGTGTTATGATTGCTAAGAGAAATGTGTTTTATATAGTTCATGCTATGAAATCCCTTATTTAATGTAGCTGCATGCCAATCCATGGCAACCTAAGCAGCACTTCCTATTTTAAGGATATTTTCTTCTAATTCTTGCTAAAATGTGAAAACAGACAATGTCTATATAAAAGAACAATCTGCAACTACTTACTAGAGAAATTTTTAAACAGGGATGTCAACTGATGTCACTCCTGTTGCGTGCTTGTGGCAAGAAATTTAGGTCTTTACAAAAGATTGTTCTTGTCTGGTTGAAGTGGTAGTTAACTGTCCCTCTCTTGGAAAATAGAATAATTTCTTTCTTAAAAGAAAGCAGAACAGCAGAAGAGTGCTTTGTTTAAAGATAGCTGATAGCTTGCCTCTTCCAAATCGTGAATAATGTCAGGATCCCCATCTTGGCATGCACTACTGAGCTATTTTCAGGAAAGTGCAAATAAAAGCTATAATTCCTCCTGGCACATCAGGGGTGTAATGGAAGTGTCTGGCAGCATTTCAGTAAAAAAATTAGGGGTAGTGGAAAGGATTCCCTCTAGGCATGACTGTCAGTCAAAGTATAAATAGAGGGTGAAAACCCAGACTTGCTACCTCCTGGACAGCAAGTTCCAAGCCAGCCAGCACAGGTGATATGCGACACTTGTCTCAGGGTTTTTGGATTTACAGCTTGCACACTGACAGGCAAGGTGCTTGAAAATTGGACGTGTTACTGTCCATGAGATGATACAACTTGGATATTTCAGTATTTGCAGTTTGTTACAAGGCAAATGGCAAGGGAAGGCAGCTGAGATATGGCTAAGTTTTGGGAAGAATTCTAGAAGAACTATTTATTAAAAATAAGTTTTAGTAGGAGATTTGAAACTCCTCTTGGCTCTGACTGCACAGGAGCACAGTGACATGATGATTCATTTGCTTTGTAAAAGTGGACAATTGCTGCTTGCTCCTCCACAGTTCACTGTAGGGAATGAAACCAATGACACAGAAACTGGTACTTGATGCTGCCTTGGACATGACCAGGGACATTGCAGCACCTGGCTACGGGAAATTTCGTTTCAAAGGTTTCATAATAAAGGGCTCTTCTGCAAGCAGAGTGAAATTTGCTTTCTCTAACTTTTATTTCTGGCAATTCATGTTGATGAGATGTCAAAAGCACTCGTTCCAGTGACATTAATGGTGACAGTTCCTTCAGAGTGATTGCCTTCTTTTATCAGAGAACACAGGCAGGGCTGGTCTACATGGAGCTTGCCTTGAGGGCATAAGCTGCTGCTTTATACTTCCGATGGGTATCTGGAGCTTTGGTTACTTAATTATTTAAAATATAACAAAATATAACAAAAAAATGTGAGGATTATTATATACCTAATTGAACTTGTAAAACATAATGGGAGAGTCCATCCTTCTCTTATTTTATATACGGGAGGTGGCTAGGACATATAGAACAAGGCATGAAAATGTTGGCTTTTTATTTTCTTCTTTTTGTGTTATAGCGACTTTCCTTAAAATACTTCTGCATTTCTTGTTGCAGCATTAGAAATGTTTTCATTTTCCCTGCAAAATGGAGAGCCTCAGGGCTCTGTACTGCACCGGATTCCTCTGCCAAGGCGCATCAAAGTGGGGAAAATTCCATTATTATTCCCTTGCAGTTAGAGTCACCTCAGACTCCAGTGCTGAGTTTTGCTGTAGGTTCTGGTAGTGTCCTACCTCCCAGTTACACCAAAAGGCTGCACTTGAAGAGGTAATTTGGGCAAGGGGTCTCCTCCAACTGGCTCCCATTTTTCCCATCATTTTACCCCCCTGCCCCTCCTCCCAGGAGCTCCAGTGACAGCTCTTGCTGGTGGAGATCTCCTGCAGCAACATCTCCAAAATTCAAGCTGATCTTCATGACTATGTAAATAATTGGTTAAAGCTGCAAGGTCCCAAATCCAGAATAGAACATGCTGTTTCATTCCAGGCAGTTACACGTGGATTGTGGAATATTTAGCTGGTGGCTTGAAGACAGATTTTGTAAAAAAGCTCCTGCATCCTTTAGCTCTCTGCTGGAGATTACTGGGCGAGATTGCTTTAAGCGTGTTGTATTCAAGCGTTTTACATAATGAGGAGTAGAGGGAAGGCACACAAGCGTCAGAAAAGTAAAACTTTTCATTGTAGCTTTTCCTGGTTCCTATTTCTTAAGGATTTAAAGTTTTCTTTTTTCTTTCAGGAACCCATTTTGGAGCAATGTGTCTGTAGTATATGGAACAGTTTCTCTGGGCTGTTTATTTTTTTTTTCTATGTTAAGATATGTAAATGAATCTTCCTTCTGTCATATGCAGCTACCTTGAAGATTAGCCAGACTTAGTGAGACTGCTCTGTGGCAGGTGTAGGGCTTAATTTTTAATGTGAATTAATAACTTAGGTAAAAGTAGTTTTAAATTTTTTTTCCAGTAGTCCATGCTATAAATTTTCCTAGCTGTGTTGTGTGCTATCCAGCCTGCTTTCTCCACTGTTATCTGTTTCCAAATTTGGTTAAACACTGGTATAAAGCAAAGAGGTTATGTGCAGTCAAGACTGCTTTTTAATAAAATATGTGAGTTCCTTTTCAGACATTCAAAGTTTTGGTCAGTGTATCAAGATGTGCTAATGGTTGCCTTCAAGTGGAGAGAGTTTTCTGCAAAAAATAACTTGTGCTTTAATTCAGATGTACTTCAGAAGTACTTTGGATTTAAAAAGCATCTTTCCTTTGTCATGTTTAATGTACATCCTCTGTACTTAAAAAAATTGAAATAGAAATTGAGGGTGTGAAAGAAGAATATAAAGAAAAACTAAACATTGAGGATCAATTATAGGTTTATTTAAAAAGAGGGGTTTTTAATACTGAAATTGGATGTTACTTTACTTAATGTCAAAACTTAATGCCTTACCTCATATAAACTATTTTTGTATGAATAAATCCCATTTATTTGGTGTTTTTAATAACTTTGGTTTTCTTTATCCTATGATTAATGTTCATGCATAACTGCTCCACTGAAGAGATAACAAGTGAGACTGGAGGCTCCAGCAGTCGTTTGGGAGATGACTTAAACTGTGGGAGAAACAGTGTTTGGTTATATTTGCTAGAATGATCCGCAGTGGTTGGAAGTTCCAATTTAGAAATGAGACCTGCACTTCCTAATGAGCCCTCTGAGATGAGAAATTTTGATTATCTGATCTTCTGACTATTCAGAAAGATGTGTAATATAATTTTACGTCTGCTTGAATTATTTTAGGATGATGGTTGGTAGGTGTGATGCTAACAATAAAACTTCTTACAGAAGCTGAAATTTGGGACTTGGCTTCAATATTTTGCAGGAGATTAATTTTTGATGCAAAAGAGTTGCCTTTGCAAGGGGATGTTTTGCATCCTTTTCTGTGCTGAAGGTGAACAAAATGAATCCCTAGTTTGCTATGCTGAGGACCCAGTTTAGAGGTAATTCTTTTGCAGACTGCTGGAGGTGTGTGCATGTCAGAGAAGTATTGTGCCTGTGCCTCCTGCTTCTAAAGAGCATGACTTAGTAGCCATCATTTCTCTGCTGCAGCATCATTTGCTGCCTGTATGAGGCTTCCAGCTGCAGACTTCAGGGACTGTCAGAACTGCTTGTCTCGTGGAAAAACCGAAGTACTCTCCAGCAGGAACATCTGAATCAGTCTGTCTGTGTGAAGTTATTCCTACTACAGCTGTAGCTGCTCAGGATGCTTCATGGGATGTTGGTTCTATGCAGCTGATCCAGTATATGGGTCTCATAGTGAGCTTAAATAAGACCAGAATGGAAGTCTTCAGGTGTGGGACCTGTACTGGTACTGGGCACAGGCACCGGTTTTTCATGTTGGGGTCCCAGTGGTAGCAGCCTTGGGATGTGTATTGAGGCAGGAACTCAGTTTCTGTCACGATGCAGTTACAAGGGAAACTCTTGATCTGTTTATACCAGCTCTTGAGGCTGTCCTGGCTGTTTCTAAAACTCTGTGGTTCATAGCTTCATCAGATCCATACTCTCGGGAATTCTCTTGTGTGGGAGTGTGCAGAATAACCTTGGGAGGAACTGCAAAGGTTTTACATTTTGGTCTGTTTAGAGGAATGCAATAAGAAAAAAAGGACCTGGAATTGTGATGACAATTATGATTGCTGGTTTTCTTCAGAATTTGGCACCAGTGAAGTGCATCTCTTATATAGGGCAAGCTATGAGCTGTGAAATGACAATGCAGCTTTGGTTGTTCTAGGTCAGCATTGATGTGCATTGCATTTCAGGATCTATGAACGTCAGTCTGTCACATCATTTATATTTGGATTTATTTTTAGTTTTTCTAGTTGAGTAAACTTGGAGTTTGTGGAGGTGCTATAGACTTCAAATGCCCAGGAGACAGAATTTCAGCAGTTGCAATCTTGTGCCTCACTAAAGAAGTAAATCCTCCTTGGCAGAGTGTCGTGACGGTATCAAATGCTTCTGCTCAGAATTTGTTGCTGAGGAATGTTCTTCTGTCCTAAGATCACGACGGCTGTTCCTGCAGAATGTTACAGCTTGCTGCTTGGTGTAGGCTACGTGTGGACATCCCACTGACAGAGTAAGAGCTTGTTCCTGAATGCTGCCTGGGTGCAGGGGTTTTGTTCAGAAGGGGTTAACTCACTGAGTAAGCATCCCTAAATGCTCACTTACTGGGATGCTTGCCAGATGAGGTCATGGATCCAAGCAATAAAAAAACCCAAACCCAAGAGGTTAAATGTGTCCATATCAGTGTAAATCACTGTACCATGAATCCAAGATTGATTTCCTGTCCATAATCTTACCAAAGCTGGGACATACCTGGCTCTCCTATCCATTCTGCACATGCTTGATTGCACAATCCCTGCTTAAAAACTTCCTGTCAGCCTTGCAGGGGGCATGACGTTTTTACTCTGTGAAGGTGGGAGACAAGACAACTCCAAGAGCTGTGGGGGTTTTGGATTGGGTTTGTTCTGCAAGCTGTTTTGGTGTGTGTGGCAGCCTGCCTGGGGACAGCCCCTCTGCTGAGGTAGAAGCCAGCTCAGGGAATGCTCTGTGTGTGATGCACTGACCCTCCCTGGACACTGGCACTGGGAGAGGAAGGAGAAAGTCCCACTGCAGAGTTTATGGGAAGGGGAGACTGGGCAATGAAGAAATGAAGGAGTGTCTGCCAATGCTTGGGACTGAGACTTTTTTTGGGTGTGGTAGAGACCAGAGATGAGTAGTGTTGGTGTCTATGACAAGATGGTTGTCTGAGGCAGGTCACATAGTGGAGTTATATTTACATAAATGATGAAGGGAATGAGGAAGAAGAAGAGGAATGAAATTGTTTGTCTTATTAAAAAAGGTAATTAATTCCTGGACTTCTGAGCAAATGCTTTTCTTGAGTCAGATCCATTGCAGTTCATGCCTATAATAGTTTGTTTTTTGTTTTTTTTTTGTTCCCAGCTCATCTGTAGTTCCTCTCCTCAGTGCACCTTTTCCCATGAGAGGAGGAAGAGCAGCTTGCTGCTGCGGGAGGAGAGCATCTGTGAATAACTTAGTCATGTTCCATTCTGAAAAATCAATACAGCTGGGAGATTTCAATCTGAGGCAGTATGCTTGTTTTCATCTACAGCTCACATGAAACCTAAAATTTATGTGCATATTTCCCACAGAAGCTCCCATCTGTTACCTTAGAGAATGTTTTCAAATGTATAAATAAGCTTAATTTGCAGTTGAGAGAACATAAAAAATTACCTATATGCTCTGTAGGTATCTCAGGCGTTGCCTTCTGCAGTAATGTGGTAAAATGAAGAGTGTCCAAGAGTTAGTATTAAGGATACAAGAAGGATCAACTTAGGTTGAGATTTTATTTTGCAGTTTAAAACAAGAAAGGTATTTTTAAGAACATCTTAGTAACTCTTGCTTTTGCTGAGAATTTGGAACTAGTGCAATCTTATCTTCCTTGTCTAGGACCCTCCTTCTTAAACTTTCTACCCCACAAATACATATTCCAGTACTCCAATTGTGCTTTTCATGTGTAATTTCCATTGCAGGTGAAGAGGTTCCATAGCTTTAAAGGACTAACTATGCAATTTCTCATGAGATCTTCAAGTTTTACAGACTCCAAGCCAGTATCACATGTCATGCCAGAGAAATCACCTCCCTTCAGTTACCCTTCTCTCACAAAGATCTCTGTGTTTTCCTATAAGATTCTCACAGTGTTCTTGTGTTAAACATCAGAGAATTTTTACCATGACCAGAGGCCTGAAATATTCAACTGGAGTTCAGGAAAGTGAATTGGGAACCAATTCTATTTGTGTTTCAGAAATGGGAGTCAACTCCAGGCTGGGGGCAGAGATGGGTGGACTTGTAGAACACTCTCAGTGCCAATCTCCTTTGTGTAATCTTCTTGACTAGGAAGTTGGAGCCTTCCTGGAAAGTCTTGAGATTGAAAGCCTTGTCCAGGATCAAGTTGGAACTGAATCGTGGTAGGACAGAGAAAGCATGTCTAATTCTAGGAATTTCACCCAATCTGAAGAAACAGCAAGAGAAAGGAAAAGCTATCTGACTGCAGAAATAGCAGAATGGAACGCTTGGAGGAAGGTTACTGATTGAAGCCTATCACTGAAGTGTTGTGCAGTAATAGTCCTCAAAGCTTCTTCTCTTCCATTTGCATGGCTTAAAAATATCTTGCCTATAAAAAATCCCCTGTTTTCCTCTGTTATTTAACAATAGCAGGTAGTATTTTCTCAAGTGATGTCCCAGTAAAGAAGAGACCCTGCTTTGCTCACTGCTCTGATGGGGCTGTGCTAGGCAAGCCTCTAACTGCATTCTTCAGCATCCCAAATGCTTTAGTGCCAACCTGCACCTGTCTGAGCTAGAAACCAGTTCATTTTGAAGACTTACTGGGATTGAGAAATAGTGGTCCATTTTGCATGAGAGAGCAAGTAATGAATGTTAATGTGCAGTGAATTTGTCAAAAAGCATTAATATGAAAAGAGTGTGTGTTTGGGAAGCAATAAAACCTCAGCTGATGGAGGAAGCTCACTGTACTGTGAGATTACCTGCCAAATATGCTTAGACAAACAAAATGTGCATTGTAAGTAACATTTCATGTCTTAGCTGTGACCTTAAGTGATATTTTAAAGCGGTATTTATTGATGAAACTCATGTATTTTTGCAAGTTATTCCTGAGTGGACTTTGCAAGCTTTAAGAACTAATAGAGGACCAACACTAACCAGGTTGAAAATGTCTTTTTCCAAAATATCACTGAAGTTGTGGTGTCCTGTTACATAATGAGTGATCTAGATTAAAGTTGCTGACAATCAAATAAAGGCACTTGTGAGAAAACCCCAGCAGTTCTCACTGGTTCTTCTCACACCTCTAGAATGTATTTTGCACTTTCTTGAACAGATGAGATTGAGCTCTTTCATAGTGCTTTTTTTACTCTATAAAAAGTATGAAGCAGCCTTCTGTACAGAAATAGGCTAGAGTCACTAGAGGTTCTCTGACACATTCTCACTCTTCTCAATTTTCATGACTACAACAAGAATATCGGAGGCCTATTTTCATAAATACAAGGTATGCATTGTAATTTTAATCTAAGTAATGGTTGCTCATAGATGAAATACATAAGCAACTTTATAAATATATCAGTGTTGATTAAACATCCATCAAAATTGCCACCTGGTCCTGTCCAGTTTGTCATTGAAGGTAGAAAATAAACTGTGAAGATTTCTAACCTTGAGCCAGTTACAATAGGTACGGAAACCATGGTGATTCTGAAGATTTGCTCCTTGAAGTCTTTGTAGGATTCTGCAGTATAAACTGGATATTAGAAGATGGCAAAATGGTCAGGGATGAAAAGCTTATCCATTATCTCAAGAAACATCAAAGCTAATTTTAATTCCATTCTTTTGGGGACAACTATCTGGATAGGAGATAGCTCTAGATATGTCAGGTATAATTTTTTATTGAGTTCCTTTAAATACTTTTCTTTTTCTCTCAACTTCTAGGTAAAAATAGACAGGAAAGTAAGCCAAGTAATTTTTATCTGAACCCAATTCCTTATGTTTGAGTTTTCAGTGCACAATTTCAGCATGAACCTTTGAAGAGAGTATTGGGCTACTGTGCTTGTGCAATGACTGAGGAAAAAGAGTTGCTGACAAAGAAGGACTCAAATCTTTATAGCAAAGGAGCTTATGAAAGTCTACATTGGAAATCAGTTTAGATCTCTCCTGTAAATAGAAACTGTATTTTTCAAATGAAATTTTGTTTGTTTCTGCCCTTTGCTCTCTTCTTTTGAATAAGACATGAGTCAAGCATTAATCCACTTCAGCTTCTGAGTTATGATGATAAAAGAATGAGGGAATAATTTGAGTGATCCAAAGAAAATGATTTATCTTTCTACTAGGTCTGCTGCTAAAGGTAGTTTATTGTATTAGATCACCTGAGCTACTGCACAAAAAGTTCTAATTCTTGTCTACAAACCTCACCAATGATGCTTAACTGCATCCATAGAATATGGCTTAAGCAGCTCAGTAAATAGCAGCCAGTCTGAAATTTGCTGGATCCCTGTGTGTTTAGGTACAAATACATTTGGGAATGTGGTGAATAAGTTTCACTTGTGCAGTATTACTCTCTGGAACTTGGCTGTATCCAGAGGAGCAGAATTCCCCAGTGTCTGGACCTTGGTAATACCAGCTATTTTTCTAATAAATCCTGTATGAAGAAAGGATCTTTTCATGCTTCTTGGAAGCCTTTATTTTCCTTGTGTCTTGCCATGCATGCTTATAATCTCTTCTAGTCTTTGTCCCCTAGGCTGGTTTTGTACTTGCCAACTCACATACCTGCATTATGAAGGAAAGAGATCTCGAGATCAAGTAAGACTCAGTACTATGAATTTAAGGTCTAACTAATAGTTAAAGTTTCTTTAGTTATTTTTTTCTTGTGCTTAAATGAAGAATTCATGTTCTCTGAACAGCTATTGAAGAGCTGAAAGCCATTCAGTGGACCAAAGACAGACTTGGTGCAGTGTCTGTGTAACTTAAAATAGACGCTGAAAATGGTGAGGTAAATACCTTTCTTTCCTAATGTACACATAATTTCTACTTTTTATTGTGAGTTAAACTTTAAATTCTGTAACTGCATTTAAATGCAAACAATTCCTTTTCAAATTTGAGTCCTTAAATGATGTTTTTCCAATTCAAATATCATGGTCAAATACATTCCCCCAGATGCTTGGTACAGTGTGAAAATGTGCGAATAATGGATACATGTGCAGTGTACATCTTCCTACCAGATGGCACTGCTCAAATTCATAGTGTGTTGCATAATTGCTTTAGAAGAGCCTGAATGAATTTGCTTAATTTTAAAATTTCTTTTGTAAATGTTGAAGGATTTTTCCTGCAATGTGTGATGCCAGTTTTGCCACAGCACTGATCACAGACAGAGAACAGACACCTGAGTTAAAAGAAGATACAACATCCCATCTCTAACCAGTCAGAGGGCAAACAGTTTTTGATTTTTAAAGAACAAATTTAGCTATTGATTCTGGCATATCAGGAAAGAAAAAGACTTTTTACCTTTGGATCCACAATTCATGTGAGTCAATGTGTTGATACTAGGAATGATTTTGGTTGATTATTATAAGAAAGCTCGGAAAAGTTCTTTTCCTTGCTGCTTCCCTCAGATTTCTGTTAGGACATTTATTGAGTGTCCAAGCTGTGGTCTTGCACACCAGCAATTGTTAGAATTCAGCATCGTAGTATGTATGTTTCCTAGTCAGCCAGAAATTACTGTGGAAGCTGAGTGATGTTAGTGTTGACTCAGGATGCTATCTTAATGGAACATACACTCCTTCATATGTGCTTCACAAATACAGAAACATTCTCATGTTTCTTAACATTGTGTAAATGCAAAGAAAACCAGTAAAGCTATCTGGGAGAAAATGCTTGCAAAAGTGTGGTGGGTGAGTCACTTTGTACAGGCAGATGTCTTCACGGCTTAAAATGAATCTACTTGTAAAACAAGCACTTAAGATGAATTGTCAGGCTTCTGCCATTTTCCATCTTGGACAGAATTCTGTAGATGACCAACAATCCACTTGCAACTACAATCTGTGCATGATTTCAGCTTAAGGGCAGTTGATGTTGGAGGAGGAGGGAAGCAAACCTGAAACATTTATGGTAAAATCAACAGTTTTGTTTTGATTTTCTGTGAAGCTCTATCTGCTGTTTTCTAGTGGAGTAGAATGGAATAAGATCTTGTTTCGTTACCTGTTTCTGCCCAGTATCTAATTCGCTTTTGGTTTTGATAAGAACACCTGGATCCCTGTAAGTCTGTGGGATCTGATGGGATTCATCTAAGAGTACTCAAGGAGCTGGCTGAGGCCTCAATGGATTTTGGAAGGTCTCAGGAATTTGAAGAGGTACCAGTTTACTAGAAGCTGGCTAATATCTAGATTTTCAAAAAGGGCAAGAAGGATGGCCTTGGCTACAGGTCTGATGGTCTCATTTTGATGCCTGGTAAAATTACAGAGATGATAATTCTGGGATTTATTGAAAAAACATCTGAAAGACAACACAGTCATTTGTCACAGTGAGCACAGGTTCATGAAGGGGAAGTCCTGCTTGACCAATTTCATTTCCTTTTCTAACATGGTACTCACAGTTTATCAAGGGAAGGAAGTTGATGTAATCTTTCTGGATTTTGGTGAAGCTTTCAATACTGTCTCCCACAGCATCCTTTTGGACACGATGTCCGGGCCCCCAGTTGAATAAACACTCATGTGATGGATGAGCAGCTGGCTCATGGGTTGGGAAAGGGTTACAGTGGCTGGGGTGACACCAGGCTGGTGACCTGTCACTAGTGGGGTTCCATAGGGCTCCATCCTCGACCCTGGGATTTCAATGTCCTCATATGTGACATGGATGGGATACTAAGTATGCTGATGATAATAAATTGGGAAGAACCATGGATTCCCTTGAAGACAGAGAGGCCCCACAGACACCCTGACAAAGCAGAGGGCTGGGCAATCAGCCAGTGTAAAGTTTGACGCAGAAGTGCTGGGTTGTGCACCTGGAACGAGGCAGCCTGGGTAGGAGTCAGCAGGGGCTGGGATCCAGCAGGGCTCTTGGGGACATCGTGCCCAGCATGGCCAGGCAGGCAAGGCAGGGGCTTGTCCTGCTCTGCTCTGGGGCAACCTCACTCCAATGTGGTATGGTTTGTGGTACCACATATCAGAAGAGACTGAACTGCCAGAAAACAGTCGAAGAAGAGCCATGAACCTGCTGAAGGGTCTGGAGGGGAAGCCATGAGGATCAGCTGAGGTCACTTGGCTTGTTTGGCCTGGAGGAGACTGAGGGGAGACACCACTGTGGTCTTCATGAGGGGAAGAGGAGGGACAGGGACTGGTCTGTGCCCTCTGTGCCCGGTGACAGGAGTCAGTGAAAAGGCTCTAGCTGAGTCAGGGGAGGTTTAGGTTGGATATTAGGGAAAGGTTCTTCCCCCAGAGGGTGGCTGGGCACTGAACAGCTCCCCAGGGCACTGGTCACAGCTCCAAGGCTGCCAGAGTTCAAGAAGGACAATGCTGCCAGGATGTGACTCTTGAGCTGTCCTGTGTAGGGCCAAGAGTTGGACTCAGTGATCCTTGTTGGTCCTTTCTAGCTCAGCATATTATACGACTCTATTATAGGATCTTTGCTCTCTGCCTTTTATTTGTGTTTTGCAAAGTTTTTAAATTTTCAGCCTTGTGTTTAATATGTCTTCTCATTGAATTTGTAATTAATTCCTGTAAATTTTGCTATCACTGTCGCCACTTGTTTGAAACTGAATAAGAACTGAGATGATCTATTTAATATACAAATAGAAAATTATGATATTTGAGTATTATTGAATGATGCTCATCTGGTTTGAAATCTTAAGTATAAGAGCCCAGAATAGCGCTAGACTAACTGTCTTGTAATGTTGGTTGCTGCTGAATGTTCAGAGTAGCTGACAGCATGTTTATAGTTTTTCTCTTCAGATGAGAAAGAAATGATTTGGTTGGTTGGGAAAACCTTTGCAGTGTGGCCATACACTCACAGTCAATAGAACCTTGTTTCCAAGCAGGCTGTGACTTACAGTGAAAGAACCTCTTTGCAAAGTTAGCTCTTTACATTTTAACTTTAATACTTACCGCTAAATTTTCTTTCCTGTTCAAAAACTCCACTTGGCTTCCATCTCAAGAACTGCATAAAAACATTCCTCTGATAAACTATGCAAATATTTCAATTAATACTGCTTAGTGCACACAATATTTCTTTGAAAATCATGATGTGTGATATGCTCTTTATTTTCATGGTTAGAACCCTTTCACTGTTTTTGAACCTGTTCAGAGCTCTCTCACACAGACTGTGGAGAACTCCTAAATTCACTGTGCAATGCTCCTGTTTCATCCCCTCCACACAGACAGGAGTGTCTCTGTCAGCCTTTGCTTTGCTCAAGTGTGCTGAGTTCATGGTGTGCCCTGTTGCTCCTGTAACCTCTCTTTGTACGATTTCCAGTATCTTTCCTGGGTGTGGAAAGCAAGAATAGCACAAACCATTGTTTCAGCTCTGTGCTCATTGGGACTTTGTCCACCAGCATGAACATTTCTGCAGCTGAGCTGCAGATACAACTGATACATCCTGGGATGAACTTTTCACATCCCATAATGATCTGTGATTTAATGTAATTCAGGTTATACATCTTGGGAGGGAAATAGCACACTAGTTCAGTGATTTGTTCAGTGATAGTAATATTATTTGCCTTCTCCACCAATACACGATATTTATTTCTGCAATAAAGGTCTACCAAGAACAGCTTTTATACCTCTTAAAAAAGCCTGATTTTTCAAGGGTAGATAGTGTCGAATCTGCATTTGTCTTCTGAATTCAACATGTGACCCAGGAAAATGCTCATTGTCAGAGGCTGTGGTTTCTTTTATGTACTGGGAGCAAAGCCTGTTTCTGCTTGAGATTGTCCTCCTTTTTTTCCTATGTTCACAATGCTGTTCATATCCTTAATTTGATAAACCCAACAAAACAGCTTTCAATGCATTTTGAGCGGTACCCAGAAGACTGAATAAAGGAAGCCTTAGGTTGAGGCAGCCTCTTTACCCCAATTAAAATACTGTAAATTCATGGTTCCCACATGGTTCAAGCTGAACAGCTAGAATAACATGATGCTTTAAATGCAGTAAATGCAAACCATTCAGTTTCATTTAGAACAATAAAAGTTTGTCCGTTTCTTTTTATAACTTCTGAAAAGTTTCTGGGATGTACTCTTTTCCATAAGGTCTGTGGGCTTGTGCAGGGGGGGATTTTTCAGGGCTATAAAATTAGCAAGATTTTGTCTGTCCTTCCATTTCTAGATGATGAGATGTAAGTTCACATTATTAAAACAAGCCAGTTAAGATGTATCAAAATGAGGTGCTTTTTTCATTAGAGAAACAACAAACTATTTTTAAAGCCACTGAAAACTAATTTAAACTTTATCAGTTTTAATTTGTTAAAAGGGAATCAAGGTGACCTCTTTGGCTCTAAAATATTGAGACAAAAATACAGCTGAAAGGGGCAAAATATGAATTACATTAGAAGCACAGTGGTGCAGCAGCCACTGCCTTGCTGCAAATAATTTTATGGATTTTTAGTGTAATATTTTATTTTATAAGATTCCCTAGAGAAATCTTGAAATGTAAAAAAAAAATCACCCTCCAAAATCTCTAGAACTGTGTAAAGGTTGCAAGAAAAAAATAATAGGAAAATGATATTGTTGCTTTAATAAACTAGTGTTCACATTCTGGTCCAGACAAGATCTGTGAAATTAAACACTCATTAACACCAAATTAACCTTATTTAAAGCAGTGTCTCTTTTGGTCAAACTGTCATTTGTAGGCAAAATGCTCCTAATGACTGTATGCTGAGAATGTACTGAGGACTATCTCAGAAGAGTTGTACATGTGCCAACACCAGCTTTGATCTTCCTGGCACTCTGATAAGTGTATAACAATTGAAATGATACCTGTCATTCAATTTGTCTGTATTTTGGTAATTGCACAGCTTGCTGAACTTTGTTCTGAATCTGTAATTAGCTACTCCTAGCAGAAAAATGAGTTACTATTCTAGTCTACCCAAGCCCCATAATTGACTAAATTTGGATCTTCCAGGAGTCAGTATGTCTGTTGGTATTTGAGCCTCATTTATAACTTCATGGAAGACTGATCTTTGCTTTGTACTTCATGGCCCATTGTGCTCCATAAGGTTAAATGTAGCCTATTCTGTGTAACTGTTTTATAGATCTAAAATAATATATTTGTTTTACTAATGGTTAACTTTAAAAGTTTCAGACATGCTTGCTCCTGCACTCCTGACATATGGGTTTCAGACTAAAAGGTTTGTACTTAATTATATGAACTTTAATAAATCTAGCAATCAAGCCATGCAAAGCAGAATGGATGTGTTGGCAATGTAGCCAGACTGTCTAGAATTCAAAGTGATTTAGGGAGAAAAGCAGGACCTTGGATGGAGGAAGGCTGTGCTGTAACTTTTAAGCGTTCAGAGGCAAGATTTATATATTATTTTCTTTCCTTTTCAGTAGGGAGATAAAAGAATAATTTTGTTATTAGAGTAAGAGGCAGTGGGTTTAGAAAAGATATTTTACACACATGTAAACTGCACAAAAAGAGCAGGTTACATGCATTAATTCTAGTAGTAACAATACCATGCTGGATTTATATATGGCCCTTAAATATTTGTGTTAATTTAGGCTGGAATTTCTTATCTGAAAAACAGATACTGAGAAGGATAATTCTTTTAATGAATTTTCTTCTGTGGTTCTGTTAATTATGTTTTCTCTGCTCAAGATTTGGAGGATTATTGTGTAGAACAGAACCTTTGCTGAGTTTTATCCTTTGGAACATTACTTGGTACAGAAATACTGTAGTCCAATCTAGAAGCAATAAAAAACTGAAGTCACAAGGAAAATCATGTCCTAAAAATGTGACAGTTGCCTTGAGAAATAATTTACCAGTGTAGGGAAGTTGTGCACTGTTTTGATGAGCTTTGTTCACAAGTCAAAGGATGTCTTGGAGTAGTAGAAAGAGGACTTGGCACCATTTGTTCTTTCTTCCAGACGGTCCTGGTGACAATATAGGTTACGTCTGTTTGTCTGGACATGTGATGCTGACTAGTGGTGACTTTTTGAAGTCTGGCATATGCGTCAAAGCAAAGTGATGAAGTGATGAACAAGGCCAAACCATTTAAGGACTTTGGTGCAACCTGGAACAAGGCCTGGACTATTTTGGTTCTTGGCCTGAGTGAGATCTGCCGTGCATGTTTGCACCTCAATCAGCATTACCAAAGTGTGAGAGAGAGCCAAGAATAAAAGAGTGAGAAATTGGTCCCTTTCCAAGGCTATGGGCAAAGCTGCTTTGGTGGAGGAGCAGCTGGGACAGCGGTGGTGGAAGGGGCAGTGTGGGGTGGGAGTGCAAGTCCTGCTGGGCTCAGCACAGCCAGGCAGGTGCTGGTAGGAGCTGCTCCCCTCCCTCTGCTCAGGCTGAGCTCTGTCTGAGCTCTGGAATGATTCTGAAAGCACAGCATGCTGCAGCCCTGGCCCCTGCTCAGCCTCTTGGTAGGGAAATGGTGAAGAAGGCAGAATGAAATGTTACTGGAGAGTGTGTGAGTGTGTAAAACTCTGTATATGTATGTACACACCTGTGATTTAAAAAAAAAGCGTTACTCTGACATGACATCAAGAAATGCAGGTATTAAGTATTTGGAACTTCTCTCTATGAGTCTGCCAGATTTACAGGGGGAATCTCTAAGTCAACCTGAAGCAGAAATCAAGAGCAGTGAGTTTCCAGCTCAGTGGAGCATATTTCACCTCCTCCCCAAGGGGAAATGCAGAACATTTCCTTATAATTCAGGTGTGTAAGTGAGAAGCACTCTGGGTGCATTATATCAATCTGTGGCTACAGTTTATGTACAGAGTAATTTTTCAGCAATAGTATTTCATGTGTAGTCACTCGTCTTATAAAATCAATTCGGTATTTCTGATTAATTTACACCTGATTTAGATGTCAAAGAAGAAGTTTAGGTTGTAGCTTGGTAATTTGCTTGATTTTAGACATTGCAGCAGTGTGACCATCAGTGTATAAAATATACTTTTGGAAAAGATCATACTATTTATGAGTATAGTGTCTCTTTCTTTAGGCTTCTGCACTATTCACTTAAATTAATGAAGATGCCTAATTTATTAGATAAATATTGTTGATGCTTACATTTCTAAAGAATCCTGTAAGGTACACAAAAAGTTTTGATCCAAGCTGAAATGACAGTGCTGTCCTACCCTTTTATTCATTAGATACTTTGAGGAAATAGCCTTTGACATATACATCTCAGAACAAATATATTTTATCCTATTATTGACAGGCTAACAGCCCTGTATAAATCAGTGGTTCCTGCAGTTCAGCTCTTAGCCTAACTAACTTTAATAATAAGGTGCCCATGGACTGGGGTTGCTGTACACGGAACTGATTCCTCATTCTGGTCTCTTAATAAGGCTTTCATCAGTTGCAGTTTCATTATTTCAATACTATTGCACTATTAACCAGGGAACATTCATGGACATGCACGTGGTATTGGGAGAATATCTTGGATCAGTGAAACAAAATCTCAGAATGTGTTGGAAGGAACCTCTAGAGGTCACCTGGCCCAAACTCCAGGCTCAGGCAGGGTCACCCAGAGCAGGCTGCCCAGGACCATGTCCAGACAGCTTCTGATTATCCCTGAGGATGGAGACCCCTCAGGACCTGTGCCACTGCTGTGTCACCTCACAGTGCAAAAGTGTTCCCTGATGTTCACAGGGAGCCTCCTGTGCTTCCCTTTGTGCTCTTCTCTTCTGATCCTGGCACTGGGTACCACTGAGAGGATCTTGGCTCCATCTTCTTTGCATCCTCCCTTGAGGAATAGCAAACAGCGACAGTAAGGAATGAAAGTGGAAGGACAGAGGAAGCTGTCATACTACTTGCAGCTAATTCAGAATTGGTGTGGGAAAGCATTCACTGTTTCAGGGAAAAAACACTGCCTGCCCTGAGGTGTTTATCTGGATTTGTCTTTGTGGTTGGTACAGATGCCAACACCTTCCTCAGATTTTAACATAAGAGCTGAGTGTATTTTTATCTTTTTGTTATTCTGTTTTTATTGACATGATGTTATGGGAATGATCAAGTGTTACATTTTCCTGGTTTTCTTGTCTGAGCATTTTCAAGGATGATGGGCTTTCCATAGGAGACAGCACAACAAAATGAGGGTTGAAATATGGTGAGTGCTGCAAATCTCCATAAAAGAAAAACCATGCTACTGCCTGGAATAAGGTATTTGCATTCACTTCCTACTCTTGCCTGAGAAAAGATTTTTCTCCCTTTGCCTTTAAAACAGAAGTTTTCTTTGGAAATGGTTTTATATAAACCAGGATTGCAAATACTGTGGACTGCAGGTGACTTTGAGCAGAATTTTTGAGTCCTGGGGGTATTTGCTTATTTATGTGTTTAATTTTGAAGGTTTTTAAGTACACTTTTTCCTTTAGAATTCTGAAGAACCTTAAATTGTCTGGAAAACTTTCCTTACACTCAGAGTGCAAGACAAAGTTAGATGTGACTTTTGTCCAGTGATATAAACTGGGACTTAGTTGCATATCTTGTGCCAAATAGTGCAGAATTGCAGAACCATAAAAGAAGAGTTCATATTTTAAATATTTAGGCCCTAGAACATGACATTAAAAAGGCAAGGAAAAAAATGGGCAAGACTATCCCCTAAACCTGATATTTTAGTATAAACTTAATCTAAGTACATTTTTGAATGGTAATCTTACAAGTACTGGAAAAGTTTTGGATGAAGATGATACACTCTCCAGGCGGGAAAACCCCCAACAAACAAACAGCTTTAAAAAAGCAGCTTGGATCATCAAATTCCACTAGGTCAGCTTGCTATTCCAGTAGGCTCAGCAGGATATGCCAAGTAAAGACAGTCTGCATATATGTGAGTATTTGTTAACAGAAACAGTAAAGAAAACTCTGCTTCCTTGAAACCCCTTTCTAGTGTGGCAAAAAAATCTCCAATTTAGCTTCTGAACTTCCTTCTTTTCCCTCTCTCCTCATATGCAAGCTGATGTGAAAATTTCCTAAACTGTAAAATTCCATGGGCTCTGGTTATACCCAATATAATTTTAATAATTTGGAAGATGTGAAGAGGTAAATTTACAAATAATCACAACCCCAAGCTGAACTCCAATTTTTTTGAAACAAGGGCAGAGTATAATAGGAACTCAGCAACTGCAGTGTTAGTGTACTTGATTACTGAAGCACTAAGGAAATCCAATCATCTACTAGAATCTAATTCAGTGTTGTAAAGTTTTATTAGCTGCTAGTTTGAATATGACTGCAGTGAAATTAATAGTGGAAAATTCATATTATCTTCTTTTCACTGTTTATGTTTAGAAATGCTTTTTTGTCTTCTCATTGCTGAATATACTGCTTAAAATAATTTTTCTGTGAGTAGCCAGTATTGGTTTTACCTGATGGAAGGTTGTATTTTTCAGCTTTAATAATGATCTGAAAATACTCAGAGAAGCTCCATTTGGTCCTGCAGTGTAGTGCATGAAACACATTGAGATACAAAAAGCAGTTAATCAAATTTTAGTTCCCCCTTGGCCTTTTTATTATCTACAGAAGTATAAATGTGCTTCTTCAGTATATTAATCGTAATTTGATTTCTCTAGCCATTTAGGTGATTTTCTGTTCTTTAAATGTCCTTTTTTGTCTGACACTTCTACCAGTGTTTGGAAACAGCAGGCAGTTTTATAGGTGAAATCTTAGTGGTGCCTCACAGAGATCATCTTGATTTGTGCCAAGTCTATAAAAGTGGCACAAAATGATAATGGCTTTCTCCTACCTTTTATAGCTGGTTGAAAAACAGAAAAGCTGCTTGAGTAAGAACTTTTATCTGTCATTAATAGTAATATTAATCATTTTTCTTTATCCTTTCAGTGATAGTTTTCTGATGGGGCACTGTTTAAAATGGCTTGCATTGCTTACTATGACAGTATGTTTCCCATTGAATTGCTCCAAGTTTTATGTTTAAATCTCACTGCTGGATTGCCCTGGAACAGTTGTCCAGCCTCCGTTGTTCTGTTCCTGCCTTTCAGATCTACAGCCAGGTGCCCTGATTCATGCAAAGATAATGCTTGGGATTATACTGTTGGCTCTGGGTCTAAACAGCTACTAAAATAGTCCACTTTTCCAAGAGCCAGAGTTGAGAAAGCAAGAGCTTCATTGCACAACTGTTGACACAATAATCAATGTGAACACTGAAATCCTAGACCACAAACAAAAGGCACATCTGTTCTCTCAGTGGAATTTCATAACATATCTCATTGACCATTCAGTAGACTTCTCTGTCTTATTGGCCAAAAATTTGAATGAAGTCTATGAAAATGTTTTAGTAGCATAAATTTGAACAAGGCAACCTTCTAGCCCACAACTATGTTGAAGCTTTTGTGACTGGGAATGCATCAAAAGCTCTTTGGACAGAGCTGAAGGTAAAAAAAAAAAAAAAAAGCTCCATTCTTAAAAATTCACTTAAAGTCCTTAAAATAGACAAGCAAATGATGAGACATCACTATAAAAGGCCAGTGTAAAGAGCTTGTCCTAGCACTGAAAAAACATATGTGAATGCACATTTTGAATGTAGCGTAGGATTTACTTTTGTCACAGGCTGCAGAAATATTGGCTGATTTAAATCCACACTGACAGAAGTCAGATCTCTGGATGGTCTTCCAGGACATTGTCCAACATGAGAACTCAATAATCAGCTGTCAAAAACTGTCCCAGTTCTAATAACTCAAAAAGTTTGCTATTCATTTTAGAGAATTTATGTAAGTCTGATTCCAAGTGTTGGTATTACCATGATTCCACAGTGTTCTCATTTAACTTACAAGTTTGCGACCTGCCAAAGATGAAAACTCTCCACCAAAGGTAGAAACATCTGCCAGTATTTATATCAAGAATAGGGAGAAAATTCCAAGTGTAGAGGTGTAATAGTTTTTGTTACAGAAAGGACAACCATCACCCATACACTAGCACGTACACTGGTGCACATGCAGCCAGCTGTGCAGAAGTGAGGTGCCACTTGTGAAGATGCCATTTCCAAAGCAATCGTCACTGCAATTTTGCTTAACCTTTAAACTGTCTCTTAGAATTAAAACATTTAACCTCTAAAGCTGTTCCCATGTGGAGCAATCTCAGAGATTTACCTAATTATTCACAAATGTTAGTCATTATGTTTATCATTAAAGATGAATAAAAGGACACAAATTATTCTGAAGGAGAGGCAGCTTTTCTACTATCCTTTTCTTCTGAAAACTTCTTTCTTTTTCAAAACTTTTCCTGAGAGCTTTGGTCTTACCAAAGAGAATTCATGTAAGAAGTATTTTCCTCTTCCAGATGCATCTATTGATAATTAGAAACCCTGGGTGATGGGCTGTAGGCTCTACATGCTGTGTTGGTCATCCATACAAAAACTCTTCATGCAGAAGGGATTTGCACAATGCTTGACTGCTGTCTGAGAAGAAGAAAATCAGAGAGGGTTCTCTCTGCTTCTGTCATGTGGCAAACTTGTGATTTGTGTGCTGGACAGGCTTGAGTTTGGGGGGTTTCAAAAGGCTGGGGGGTTACAGGCTCTGGTAGCAGTGTCTGCTCATTCCTCTGTGCAGTGCAAAGGAGGGACCAGGATTCTTCCTCTTCAAGTCTCTAAGCAGGCAGCTGTCACTGTAAGCAGACAAACTTTTTTCTAGAAGTCTTTGGCTGCTTTCTGGTTTTGCTTTTCTTTTTTAGTGACTCTGCTCTTTCCACCCCTTGTCTCTTTTGCCTTTGAGTGTCCAATACTGTTTGGGTTCTAAGTAACCACAGATCAAAGGCTTAGCATTTGATTAGCTGGCAAGAAAAAAAAAAAGGAGATGTTTAAGGCAGAAGGGTTTTTCAGATCTTAAGCCTGGTTCAGGAATTCAGTGATGCAATTTTTGTATTTTAAAGCTGAAGAGAGGGGCCAGACATCTCATATTATTCTGGATCTGCTTCCTGCCTGGGCAGTAGAGGGGGGTGGTTAAGCCTCATCCCCAGTTCTAGCTGCTGGTGCTCTGCCACTGTGTTAATACTCAGTGCATGCTCCCAGTGATGAAATATGAAAACATTTTAATGGTACTTAGGAGCAGGACAGAGCCATAAAATTTTCTTTCTACTGTGCTGTTTTACTGCTGTCTCCTGAGCAGCATATGCCAGTTCTTTGCTTGTTTGCTTCATCACTGCCTGTGTGTGGGGCAAGCAGGTTGTCACAGGTACATCTACAGATGGTTTTCTTAGCTTTGATCCAATTTGTCTAATTTGTAGGTTCTTTGTGACTTCCTGCTTCTCCCTGAGCTGTGAGACATAGCAATATTGGAGCCACATGAAAACACTGCGTGGCTAATTTTCAACTAAATTACCCCGAGCATGTAATTATAGCAATTAGTAAAGCCTCCTCTGTCTTTGAGCATTCTCCAGAAAAGACCCTCCTCATGCAGGTTAAGTAAAATGCTCAAGGTCAGTAGCTGCACAGACAAGTCATTTAAGAATTGTCTTAATGTGAGCAGGATAGGGTTTACTGCATGTAATAAAACAATATATCAGCTTGGCAAAAGATGTGTTATGATATTGTTGTTTGGGATTTGGAATTAGAAAAAAATGAACTCTATTTTACAGTTTTTGTAGTTACCTTTCTGCAGTATCATCATCCATTTCAGTACTGGGGAGATCATAGACACCATAGGAGAGCATTCAGGATGTTACTGAAAATGTCTTTGGAGATAGCATCATTCCAGGGCTATGGTTACTTGTCCACTTCATGCTTTGAAATAGAAACATTTTTTTGTTTGGGTTTTCTTTCATTGGTAGTTTTTGTGATGTATTTGTTTTGTTTGTTTTTATTTATAAAAAAAAAAAAAAAAATTTAGATTTAATTTCATTTGTCTGCAATAGCAGAACACTTAAAATTGTTAAATGCACAAACCACGGGGGTTTAAATTCTGTAAGGAAACAAAATTTATATTTATGGCTGATTCCATTTTGTGGTGGGATCCTTCTTCCTTGTTGGCGTAGCTGACAGTCCACATGACTGTGTCAGAGTTCTGCACTACTGAGAGTTGACTTGATTTAGCATTTTTGAGGAAAACACCATTCTGAACCCCAGGAAAAATCTGTCCAGCACTATGGAGAAAACTGAGAACACCAAAAAATGCAGCCATATAAATTACTTCAATTCAAGACGCGTATTATTTTCAACGTCACCGGCATCATGGCTTGTTTTAACTGTTTTACTGCTTTAAACTCTTTTGGACCAAATCTCTTAGCTGTGAGTTTTGTGGAGGGTTGGTGAAGAGGGTGCTCCATTGCATTCTTCTAGAGTAATTTAGAGATTTGGGAGTGTTGCAAGAGGTTACTGGATGGAGAACTGGTGACTGCGTCTCATATCCTGTGTGCCTTTCTCTATATATATATATATGTATGTGTATATATATATTTATCTGTATAACTTCAAAGGGATTTAAAGCAGAGTTTAGTACTGCAGCAGATTTCTTGCAAACTCTTGGCTTTCCGTGTGTGTCTTTGCATGAGATGATAGGGAGTGGGCAATTTTCTTCAGCAGGATATTTATATAGATGCGGGCTCTTGCGGCATGTACGCTGGTATATATTAGTTCCTTCTTTTTATAGACTGGTGATCTGAAATAGAAGTGACTGGCAACGAGAAATGTCTTAAGGCACTTGAGCATCTTAACAGAATACAAATAGTCCATAATACGTATTTACCTACCTAAACAACAAACCTTTTTCAAGAGTCTTCTCTGAGTTTGAAGTGGAACTGTTAATGATTCTCACTGGTTTTCTCTCTCCAGATTTTATTTATTGTATCACCTTTTCTTAAAGTTTTCTCGAGATGATAATTGCACAGCACAGTTCTTTTAGTATAGCCAGTATGTCAAGAAGTGCTTATGTAATCTGCAAAGCAGTGTGTCATCCTATGCACCTGGCCTGGTAGTTTTTACAAATCTCACCTTTTGAACTCAAGCTTGTCATAGAAACGTGCTGGTCTCTGAAGGTGCAGAGGTTCACATCCCTCAGTGGCAGCAGAGGGATGGTCATTGCAGTGCACTTGCCACCTGAAATATGGTGTTAATGTAAGCATGTGGTTTTTCTGCAGGGGGTTCTTTGTGTGGCTTAAAGGTCCAGAACAGACTATCAAGCAGAAAAAAGAAGCAACTACCCAGGTTGAAAACAAAAAATTATTTGTTTGGCAGGTAGGAAAAAAACTTGCCATGCTTCATCTATGCAAAAAAACAATTGTGCAAGGAATTTACTAAATCAAAGTTTTTAGTTTGCAGAATAGTGCAGAACAAGGTTTTCTTCAGCACTGCACTTGCTCCGTATTTGCTCCATATTCCAAAGTGCAGGCCTCAACCTGTTTTCTTTAGTTATCTTTTATGTTGATTAGCAGTCTTCTGAGTGTCTTGTGGATCCATAAATACTGTTTTTATTCCCTATATCCTTTGCATGACATGATGCACATGGAATCTTTATCTGTCCTAAGGTCCAGGATAGGATGGTGCATGCAGAAGCCTGTCAGGTAAGGGCTAAATTAATGCTAATGACTGAATTTATAATGTGGTTTGGAAACATTCTTGTTCAGTTTCTTTTTTTCCTTTTTTTTACAAATGAATCTATTTATCTCCTTCACTTTGTCTTTGCTTCATGGTTTGCCATGGTTTCTCTTCTCCAAAGAGAAACAAGTGACATATTTTAACATTTTTCTGCTGACCTTTCCTGCTCAGCTCCTGAGCAGTTCTGTGTTTTGATGTGTTTATTCAACCACATCTCTAAACAGCCTTATGACTTAGAAGAAATATATTCTCTAATTATATCTCTGAGCTATAGGCAATTGAGAATATTTACTTGGGTGCATAACTGGCCAAAATCTTTTATAAGCATCCCTTATTTCTTGTGCTAAGCTTCACTACAAGAAGATAGAATCTAAACGCTGTAAGTCATTAAAACAATGAAATTCCTTGCATTTATAAAACATATAACTCAGTTTGCACCTGCTTTTGCAGCAAAGCTTGCCTTGTTGAGCTGGTTGCTTTACATATACAAGCTGCACAGTTTCCTTGCCACAAAAAGTATGAACAGCACCTTTCCAAACCATTTTTCTTTCTGTAACGCTGGTCTCTGGGGTAGCTGCAGGGGAGCCCCTCCTGTGCTGGGGGAGCAGCAGAATTGCCTCTGTTCCAGCCTGTCCTGTGTTTGAGCCCAGGGTGTGGTTTGCCCTTCTTGCTGCGAGGACACATTGCTGACTCCTGTGCAATCTGTGCCAGTGCCCCCAGACCCCTTTTTTCTGGCAGCTTTTAGTTGTCCAGGTTCTGAGAACCCATTTTGGTGAATGTCTGCCTGATCAGACCCCTTTTTCTGGCAGCTTTTAGTTGTCCAGGTTCTGAGAACGCATTTTGGTGAATGTCTGCCTGATGGCAGAGCTCTCTCCCCCTGTGCCCAGGCGTGGCCACTCGCCCTGGCTGTCAGAGGAGCTTTGTTCACCTCTGGATTGTTCCTTGACCTTGGAGGAGAGCTGTGCCTGTGCTGTCACTATGAATAGCAGTGAGGGGGTGCACACAACCTTTTCATCAGCCTACTTGACCACAGGCAGATGCTTCTTCAGTGCAAACCTTAGTGACCCCAGCAGGTCTCTGTCATTCTGAATTCTGTTCACAGTGGTTGTTTTTGGTCTGTTTTAAGATCATCTGTACCAAAATAATAGTAGGATCAAACTGTTCAGCAGCTGCAATATTCTTGTGTTATTCAGATAGATGAGAAATGCACAGAGAGCTGTGCAAAGTGTGCGCAGAATCTACTAGAAGTAATTATTAAGAAATTCTTGTTCCAAAGCCCCCATAATTATTTTACTTCTCACTCTCAGGAGTTAAGCAGTGTGTATTGTGCTGAGCAGGTGGATTTTTTTTGTTTTTTTAAAACAAGAGCTTAATTACAACAGGAGTTAGTTCTTAATGTTGTCATCACCTACTTGCCAAATCCTCTGGCTTTGTTACATGCATATCAGCTACTGGAAAAAATAAAAATAAAGTTATGCCAGGGCCAGTTGTAGTCAGGTCAGAATCTGTGGCAAAATACAACTAAAATATTTGATTCAATGAAGAATTCTTTATGTAGCTGGTCACTTGTATTGTTGCTGTCCTCTTGGAAAGAGATTTTGTTCTCAAATGTGAGTTTCCATGTAGGGCTATAGCAAAGTTTTCCTGTAATGATGTGACATACCACTAGTGCAATGATCCTCTTGGGTTTTTTAAATGCAAATTTGCTGGTGTGATCTCTTTGAGAAGATCACAACTAATCATGCTATGCTTGATAAGCTGCAAATGTAGTGAATACATGTGAATGTATGTTTTCTGACTTAAAAAAAAAAGAAAAAGGTAGCTATTATAAATATAATTGACTGTGTTTTAAAACTCCAGATCTCTAAGAACAAGTCTTCAGGATAACACTAAGGTTTTACTTAATTTTGTTACCAGACAGAGACACCTTTCTATTGATGTATCAGTTTGGATGTGTAGTGCAAAATGCATATCCATAATTAGGCCTACTGTACATAGCTTTTTCAATGCCTTTCTTTAATACATAAATCTTGCTGGAATTGAAGCCTCTGGGATGTTTGCCCAGGCCACCTGGAAATCTTTGGTATATCCACTGAATTGTGCAGATGACCTGTTCCTATACAGTAAAATAATCATGTTTTGATGTGTTACATTTCCTGTCCCAGTGGGTAACCTGTATAACACATGCACAAGTTTGTCTGGGAAATTCTAGAATATCCTATGTTCTCCACATTGAAAAGCTACTGTAGAAGTGTCAGTGGGTATTATCTCTTTTTGCTGAACTGGGAGATGACAGTTTCATTTCAAAGCTTTCCTGTCTCTTTGTAGTTAATTCTCACATTGTCTGAAACACATTAAAGATCTGTTCAAACAACAGCACAGATAAAAATGCAGAAGAATGATTATAGAAACTACATATGCTACACAAATGTATGGCATATAGACGTTATGTAAAGAAAGGTATTAAATCTTTTATTTTCAAGGAGTTCACACAATGGTGAAATGTTGAAAGTTTCTTAAAAATCAACACTTAAAGTGAGGTGTTTTTTAATTCAGTAAGCCATTGTTGGGAAGCATACCCCTAGCTATTAATTATATAGCAGTTATAGAAACCTTGAAAGTTGTGTGTAATGTTCTTCTCAGGGTTTGTTTGGGTTTTTTTGGGGGAGGAGAGGGAGGCTTTTCTTTCTCCTTATGAGAGAAAGATAGAGAACATGGTTATCTCAGAAAAAAAAAGAAATGGTTAGAAAAGCATGACTGGACATGAGGGAACACCCAAGGGACAACTTCACAAGCCTTTGCTCAGTCACCCGTGCAATGAAGTGCAACCTCGTGGAAGTAAAAGCACCCGAGAGGCACAGGCAAGGCATGGCCCAGGGTCCACAGTGTCTAAGTCTTCAGGTGCAGCTTCATGCTAAAATATTTAAAAATTACTCTAGATGCAAACTGTGATTTGGCTGAACTTGCCAAAGCATATATATTCTGCTTGAAATATATATGCATTTCTATCATAGCACAAAGATGAAAGTATATACTTTCATCTAAGATGAATTGAGATTTTTGAGTTTCATTGCTCCGGCAAATGAAAGCAGGGAAGGACTGGTCACTTGTCTGAGCTTGCTAGCTCTAACAACTTAGAGGGATCACTTTATAGGGTAAAAAATGAAACAGTTTCTAACAGAAGATGTCCCATTTGATTTGACAATTCCTTTTTTCTTGAAATTAATTTTAACTAACATATAAGAAGTTGCAGACTAGATCAAGTAACAGTTTTTTTTCGTTTATCACAAAAACCCCCTCAAACTATTTTCTCATTAGAAAGCCTATTTATACTGCATCTATTTAAATAAAAGACATTGATATCATCTACCAGGAAAATGATTCGTTGAAACTTGGCTGGATTCTAGCAAGTGTATTTTTATATTCTTTGGGGAAGTGGGCAATGTGAATGTGACAGTGACTTGGAGGAGTGGTGGTTCAGCGAGTGCTGGTGGGATCAGAATGAGGCAAGTGTTTGACAATCTTGGGGGTGCAAAGGCTGTTTGCTCACTGTGTTCTCTGTGTGGGCAGAAATCCTGCAGTGAGTCCCTGCTTGTGTGCCAGTGCCGTGGGACCTTTGAGGGAGCTGCAAAGAGTGGGAAGGATGTGGCCTCGCTGAAGTGGTGGGCAGTGATGCCACAGTCCAGGGCAGAACTGAGATCCATTGAGCTCCAAGGAGAGGCTTCAGCAGCGAGCTGTGTCCGTCATCCTGCAGCGATGCTGCTGCACAGAGTTACTTATGACTGAGCAATTATAGGAGTTTTACACTGGATGTCACACTGAATCCAGCAGTCAGTCTCAAATGGCAGGAAGTAGCCAGCTTTCCACTAAAACAGGCTTGATGTTACCCAGGGAGCTCCAGAGGCTGCTCTGCACCTGGCATCCCATGCGTGCCAAGGGAATGGAGCGCCGTGTGACGCTGGATGCTCACCTCATTGTGCATTGGTGCATTTGCCATTTCTGTGCAGACTTTATCTCTGCAGGCAGATGGTAGTTCAGCAATGTCAGAGAATTCATTCATTAATTGGTGCTGATACTTAGTCTCCTGAAAAAATGAGCAATTATATTTATTTTCAAGAAGAACTAGGTGCAGGTTTTTGCTACCTGCCTGGGATGTCTGGGGCTGTTTGATGCTATTTATATTCCATATATGTTTGGGATTTTGGAACGGTTTAATAATTTTAACTGCATTTTTTAATGTCTTAGATTCCTGTATCCTGCACTGACTAGTGTACCCAAAAATTAATTGGAAATACAACTAAAGCTTTCAGTCAGACATAGATATCCATAACTGGTTTGGTGGTTTTGCTCCAGACTTCCAGCAAAAAGATCTGCTTTGGCAGTTTCCTCCACAAGTATACAGATTATATATACAGATGGAGCAGAATGATTTCACTTTGTGTTGCAATGCTGTTGGTAACTATTTAAATTCCTGTGCTCTAAGCCTTTTAAAGGTTAAGAAAGATTGCACATGTACTTGTGTGGAGGAGTCCGTGTTTGCTCCGAGGGATGAACTGCCTAAGGGCATCCTTGGCTGTAAAATTCAACAGATGAGTATAAGAATGGCTGGCTCAGTCTTACAGTGGTTTTTATAGTTAGAGCTATTGTTTGGTTGTTCCATTTTAGTTGGAGAAGGTAAGAAAAGGGAAATGTTGCTTCTCATTGTGCTGATTACATAAAATAGCTCTCCAATGACTTTCATTTGGTGTTCTCATTTTTAAACACAAGGAAAAGCTAAGTGAAGGCCAACAACAAAGGTGAGGTCAATTTCCTCTAGCAATGTCTGCTGTATGTTTAATGTTTGTTTAAAGAATTAGCAACCATACCTTTTTCAAACACCTGCCCCTTTTGTCCATGTCATCTCTGCATGTCAGTTGAAGTGTTTTGGCAGCGTTTCTTCTTACATAATTTTTTAGACTGTCTTGCTGGTGAAAACCTTCTAATTAAAGTGTATCCTCTGTGCTCGTAATTTCAGTGCTGGCCTAGCCAATTCTGCTTTCAACGACTTTGTATTTTCAGGCTCAAGATAGTTATCTACAAGCCAAAGATTTAGGCAGCATGTCATCTTAAAAATAAAACTTAAGTATTTGAAATTCATATGAAGCTAGAATAGAAACAGCTTCTCCTCAAACCATAATTTGTAGAAAACTTCATAGATAAAATTAAAGCAAATGCATGTTTGCTCCTTTGGGCTTGCTGACATGTTTCCCACATGGTGCCTGGTACGTGCTCAAGGGAGAACATTTTCTGTGCTCCACTCTGGCTTGTGCTCTCACATCCTATCTCATGGTACACCAAGAATGCAGGGCCATGGGCTAGAAATGGAGGTTGAAAGGGACTTTATCTTGTATTTCTTGTTTCACGTTTTCTGTAAAAAATGGGCAAATTGTTAAAATGTGTTCGGTGCCTGTTGGGTGTTGAGGTAAAGAGGAGACACAGCCCTGTATGCCCGCTGGGCACCTGCACCATGCTCTGCAGAAGCGCCTTTCACACAGGCCTGGGTGTGTGGTGCTGCAGCCAAATGAAACATTCACCTGATAGACTTGTAAATTGTATTTTTGCTAGAAACAGTGGGCAGATATCAATGTCCAGTGGCTCAGTGTGTGTGACAGCAGCATTATATTTTGGTGTGTGAGAGTACCTCAGGTCCCTGACCTACACCGAGGTCTCATTGCTGTACAGAAGTGACATGAATATTGCTGCCCAGTGGCTGAAATTTGTGAATTACTGAGCATGAGCTTTGAAACTATATAGCTGTTAATGTCACTCTTTTTGTTGTCAGGTTCTACTTTTGACTGTCATTTTCTGGAAATGCTGGCACCATTGAGAGGGCAAGTGTGTGCCTGTAGAACCACTGCCTGCCTGCTGGGTTCACTTATATTGTGCATTGTAGGGGCTCTGCCAACATTTCCATGAACTCTTTCAGCTCCTGAGGTGTGTGTGCTCCCTGCAGCACCCTGCTGACTTCCTCTTGGAATGGATTGATGTGGAAAATCAGGGGCATTGCTGTGTAGGCAGTTAAACCTAGAGGTACGTTAGCAAGTGATGCCACTATTGGCTGTCAGCTCATTGTCTGCTTAAGATGCCAGTCAGCAGGGGAATGTGAACTTGCTGCTATTTTAAAATCCAGTATTGGGTGGGGAGTGGGCATGATGCCCAGAACTCAGATGAAATTTTTGGCAGATCCTGCATGATCTTGTGACCAAGCATCATGATGACCATGTTACATCTTGAATAGCAGAGTCCCTCAAGGTGGCAGTGCAGAGGTGGTTGTTCTGGGAAGGTCTGTGAGGAGGGTCGAGAAGTGGAAAAGGCAGGGTTATTTTTTATGAGAGATCCCCTGGGCAGGTAGCTGTTGCTGGAAGGGACAGAGCCAGGAGTGCTGCTGAGAGTGCAGAGGCTGTGGAAACAGCCTGGGCACCACCAAGCTTCTGTGGCTGCACTCTCCCAGCAGCATTCAGAAATGTTTTATTGCAAAGACTTCATTTCCTTTCCTGGTTTGCAACCTGCTCTGTCAATGTGCACAGCTTGAATAGTCAAATACACATTATCAGGAATTTCAGACAGAAGAAAATGAGCCCTTTCTGCATTCAGTTACCATTTGTGTAACGGACTGGCAAGGCGCTGGAGCAGGGCCAGCTCTCTCTGCCAGAACAAACAACATTTCTGGGGCTGTGGAGCTACCCTGGCACTGTGTATTTAGTTAAGGGTTTAGCACTGGAAATGCATGAACAATTAAGACTTCATTTCCTAAATGGAGTGCATTTTGTGATTACAGAAGAGAACACACTGGTTGGGATTTAGTGTATTTGGGGCTGAAAAATGGTCTTGCTGTTTGCAGTAGAGCTGACTGAAGACAAGACAAAGCAGGTTTTCCCTATAACTGTAATTTCAAGTGTGAGATTTATCTGTAGCAAGGAATTTGAAGCAAATGTTATGTAAAACATGCTTTCAAATTATAAATGTTATTGCCTTCGTTGTAGAGCAAGACAAAATGTTGCTGTAGAGATAATTTTATTTACTTTTATTTGCATTTATATATTAATTTTTGTCATACTCCTCACTTAGGTTTTCCAGTGTAGAGATTTCCTTATACCTTCTAAAGTTGATAATTATGACATTAAACAATTGTAGTGGTAGATTAAGTAAAAAAAGTCACATTTTAACATGGAATGCATTTATCACAATGAATTATTTATTTTAATCATATCTTTATTTACCTTTGTGGAGAGACAAAAGAAAGGTGAAAATAATTCAGAATACACCAAAGGCTATTTTAGTTTTATTTCAGCTGTGCAAATCTTCACTGTTCTTTCTTGATTTTTATATTCCCTGTAAAGTGCTGAAGGGAATGGTGCATTACTACTGCAGGTGACATTAGCCACAGCAGTGTGAGCCGCTGTGTCTCTGAAATCGTTTGGAAATCATTGTTATCCCCTGGCTATTCCCCCTGCTCCCTCCCATAGCCTATAACTCTGTTTGGAACTGCTGCAAAGAGGAGCTGAGGTGGAGAATGTTTGGTTTGCAAGCAGTTTATGATGCAAAATCTCAAGGTCTTTATCTCCCCAGGAGTGCAGGTGCTCTGCTCTGGAGCAGTGCTCTGTAGATGGCAGCATTGATAGGGCTGGCTTCCTCTGCTCTCCAGTGCAGAGCTGAGTGGGTAACTGCAGGCGTGTTCTTTGCTTCTGTACACAAATATAGAAGTAGCTCTTGGTATTTTACTTACATAAGAAATTGAGGTTGCTTCAAAGTCCAGTGACTTAGGGCTCAGTTCCAGGCTGTATGAGTGTGCTTAGATGTGTTTTTCATAGTTTGCACTTTCCCTTTTTGTGGGACACACTTTTTTTCCAAACGTGTACTTGTTAAGTTTTATTTGTGAGACTGGAAGCAGATGTTAACTAGATCAGTATCAGTTCTCTTATTTAGTCAGATATATAATGTTTTGTGACTTAAATTCCTTAAATTTAAGCCGCATTTCCTAAATGCTCTAGATACTACATGAACGCAGATACCCCTACTGCTCTGTGTCCTGCTGAATTACTAAGTATCTGGTGTCTTCTGGCATTTACACATCTTTGTTTTTTTGGTAAGCAAAAGTGAAACTCATTCTAAAAGCCTGGACCTTCAAGATGCTCTTCCCCTTCTTTGATTAGGATGTTTTTTCTTGCTAGGGATCAA
This sequence comes from Sialia sialis, assembly GCA_009812075.1. Lineage (NCBI taxonomy): Eukaryota > Metazoa > Chordata > Aves > Passeriformes > Turdidae > Sialia > Sialia sialis. Next base: position 10,525,798 of record VRYO01002014.1, read on the forward strand.
ATAAGCTTTACTAGGAAAAGAGAATTCTTACTTAGTAATGTAGAATATTAACTCAGAAGCCTCAAATTATGTACTTGAAACTATAGGTCCTTGCAGCAATCTTAGTTTTCTCATTCCTTGTTTGTCAGCCCTGAACCTTGGTTTCTGTCTGTGCTGTCCTTCATGAAGCAACCCCAGGACTTTGTTAAGGGCATTAGGAAAGCCAAGTTTTAAAGGAACAGCTTAAAATATGTTGACTAATGAAGTAGATATTTACTTAAGAAGTCCATGATGCTGTGAGAAGTCTTCTTTATGTAAGTCTATTAACCTTTTCATTCCTCTTGAAATCCATACTCAGGACTCTGCTTGGTAATGTCAGCAGGGCATTTTGAATTTAGTGGAGGCAGTGATGAATAGTTCACTGCACACTGAGGCGAGTCAGTTTTCCTGTCCTTTGCAAGAAACAGTTCCATACTTGCATGGAATCATCTCTTTCTCTCTATAGGGTAGAGGATCATGGTTTGATGTTTTTGAGTCACCTGAGCACCACTGTTTTCTTAGTATTATTTCTAAACTGAGTGGAGTCATCAAGAACTATAGATGATTCTGTTATTTTGTATACTTATAAATCCAAAAAACTGCACCTTTTGGTGTGTGTTGGAAAACACATGATGAAAAGATGAAGCTCATTTTTTTTTTCTAGTTTCAAGCTTCCAATTTTGCATCTGCTTCTAGTCACACAATTCTGTTTTCAAGGGAGGATCTTAATTATTGTGCATTGGCAGTAATAGTTGCGCTGAAGTACCAGAGTGAGAATGCTAATGAAATAACACTTAATGAAGTTGGAGGTAGAAAAGCGCTCAGAGTTCTATGATTAAAAATTGTCACTTGGCTGTGTGTGCATTTGTAATTAGATTGTTTTCCTTGGTCATTTCTGATTTTTGGTGCATGAATTAAGATGTGTAGGTCCTGGTACCCAGAACTGTTGACAGTATGCAAATCCTAAACCATAGCTGGAAGTTAATTACCATCAGTTCTTGGGGTCTGCAGTCTGGACTTTGGGTCAGTTTTAACATGATTGCATTTTGCTGAATACGTTGCTTTTACCCCCTGGAAAACAAAGATATTTCTCACCTTGCAGGGTACCAAGAATTAATTTGTGTGTATCAGTAAATTACTTTAAAACTCTAGACAGAAGAGTCAAGAAATTGTCAAAAAATTGAGAAGTATTAATTATTATTGCCATATAAGCTTTAATTCTTTAATCACTGATGAATATGCTTAGTTTGTGATTCCCTGAGTATGAAGTAAAAATGTTCTTGGCTCTCTAGGATGTTAACATGATGAATAGCCTGCTTATAACTCCATTTACAAGTAAGACAGCCTAGATATTTGCTTCAATTAAAGATAACCTTCTTTTGATGGTTTTTCAATCAATGAGACAAAATAAAGAAATGAAGGTGAAATCGATACAGTCGCAGCTGCTTTGCCCCAGCACCACAGAATGGACCGAGCAGTGGTGATGTACAGATTAAAAATGAAAAGCCTCTTCAGATATGTAGAAATCACTACTACAAAAGGTGTTAATGAACTTGTATTAAATAATAAAACAGGACTTAGGTTCATCCTAGTACTGCTTTGATGCCTAAATGGGCTTTCTGACAGTAATTTTGAAGAAAGATTTAACTTAGAGTGACTTTCTTTTGGAAAATTAGATTTAACATGATTTGGTAAGTCATAATATCTTCCAGTTCAGAGGAGATATTGGATGGATACTTCATTTGCTGTTCCATTTCTATCAACTGCAATGAAGTCGTATTATAGACTCTGCTTAGTTTCTGCTGTTAGTTTCTGCATTATGCAAACTACTAAAAAGCCATATGAATTAGGGAAGAACCTTTTATGCACAGCTGAAGTGACATAAATGCACAATCTAAAAATAAATGAACTTCAGTTACTTATTGTCATGTTAACTTTTAATTTTTACATGCTAAAGTCTGAAATGTTAAATTAATTGTAACAGGCCGTTTTTTGCTGTGGGGGGGTCTGTGGGGTTCATTTTCCTGACTTGGAGAGCAAAAGCCTCTTTGGGTGATTCCCTATATGCTGATACAGAAATTCACACTCCTGACCTTTTCCTCTAACATTCCATTTTAGTTCAAGTAAATTTTGGAATGTAAGTTGGGGTTGGATTTTTTCAATCTAAGAATGAAGTAGCATCACTTACTCTGTATCCTGATATACTGACCAGGTACAGAGGAGACATCCAGAGGCCAAGTTTTCTCATCGAGCTTTCTGTATTTTCCTGAAGTCTGACCTGCAAGGTCCTTTGCTAAAACTTCTGAGATAACAGTACCTCTGGGACTTGGTTTTGCACCTTGAGTCTCCTCATGAGAACTGCTCAGCCCAAGGGATCAGGCACTTGGAAGCACATTGAGATCTTCCAAATTTTCAAGTGCAAAGTTCCTGGTTTAATTGTCATCAACAAAATTGTTTTATGTTTTCTCCAGTGAGCGTGTGATTGCCTTTTTCTAAAACAGTTTTTACAGTGTGGCTGAAGTATTTTAAGTAAGGTTTTAGGCCCTCTTAAAGTAAGTGTTTCTCCTTGTACATACCTTGCATGATTTTAAGGCAAAAGAAGAACCTGCTAATATTAGCACAGCTAATTACTTTAATCAATTAGCATGGGATTTCCGAATATAGAAAATTACATGATCGTGATTAGTACTACTTTCTTTAAGCAGTGACATCTTTCTGCCATTGTTTCCTCAGTGCTGGATCAGTGTTTTGCATACAAATGAAGAGCTTTTCACTGTGGTGATGCTTGTGCTCTGTGGTGTAGGGAAGGTGCAGAGGCTGTGGATCACCCATGTTCCATGGGGCAGTCTGGCTTTCAGAGTGCCACAGTTTATCCCTCTGAGATGGACTTGCCTTGACTCTTCATTTTGTATTTCCTTTCTATTCTGACCAAGTTTTATATCAAGCTTGTTACTTTAAATATTTTACCATCCCAGTGATTCAATGAACTGCAATGGGCACCAAGACCAGCAGGCATTACTCTAAGTGACAGACCATTAGAATTTGGATCTAGATCTTTAGCTCAGTACTCAGTCTTTTGAGTCACTACTTGATCTTGAAATAAGGCTTAAAATAGCTATCAAATGAGGAACAAGACAGAAAATGTAGATATTTAAAGCTCCTTTGACATGGAGAAGAAAGGAAATTGGGGCTCTTCAAAGGTGTGTCACTCAGTGTGACAAACTTTCCTTGACTGAGTGTGACAGACAAGGGCTTGCTGAAGCCCCAGTGGCAGACTAGGCAGTGACAGGGCAGGTGAGTGCCATGACAGAAGAAAAGGTTTTGTTCATCTGTTTCTTGCCATCTCTGAAAAAATTTGGAAAATTATTGATTTTTACACTTGACAGGGAAATTGGCATGAGAGAAGTTAAATTGTTGTCTGTGGTGATATCACTCTTTGTCACAGCACAAGGAGGATTTTTATGCCAGAAGGAGCTAGACACGGCCATTTCTCAGGCTACACAGCTTTCCTTAATATAAAACCATGCATGAAAATGTTATATCCTGATAATAGACTCTACTTCAATGTGAAATGTGTCCTTGGAGCTCATTTTTATAATGTTGCACTCTTTTTTTGCAAGAAATCCTTTTGTAAAATAGCTCAGACTTCCATTAGTGCTTCTGAACCTTCTCTTCTGGAACAATTTTTGTCACACATTAAGCATTCCTTCTGTGGGATGACAGAGATGAAATATAGGATACCTTCACATTTAAGTATATGCCATAACACACTGACTTTAGATGCTGGGTTTAAGCTGTTTTATATCCTGAGCACTACTTACTGGCATCTGTGGGAAAAAAACCCCTGAAATAAGCACTTTTCCATTTGAACAGCTTATTTAGGAGGGCAGGGCAGGCATTGCCATACTTATTCCACAGCACAGCAAGTTGAGGGATTTTGTATGGATTTCTATAAAGGTCTCAGTCTTTCATGTGTCCTTTAGAACAAATGCTCTAAAAATTATATCTCATAAGAAAGGGATAGTTTAATGTGATTTAATAGGTTGATAATGGTGAATGTTTTTAGTTGTTGGTTTTCATTATCCTTTTCTGTTTAGTTGGAGAGCAGTAATGCTCCTTATGGGTTGTCACAGAGGCTGCTGAAGTTCATTTGGTTTAAAAGGTCTCATTTTATTTCACTTGCTTTGGCTACATCCTTGGTAGCCACACTCAACACCAAGACTCTTTCATTAGTTTGTCAAATTGAGGAATTTCTCATTATTCACAGCAACGCAAAGAAGTAGGTCAGGGTTTGCATAACCTGACAAATGCGTTAATTATGTCTTCATTAAAATAATTAAACTTTTGGTGGGTATTACCCAGTAGGAAATGGACAGTTGGGTTGATATGTGTCCTAGCTTGCAGATTGCACAGAGTAACTTGGAAAGAACAGAGGACCTCCACGGATTGAAGGAGCTGAGGTTTTGATCTTGTTCTTGTTCTGGACCCTCCCAGAACAGAGGTGATTTGGCCAGCCCCTGTAGTTTGCTGTGCTTGCAAAAGCATGTTTGAATACAGCAGTGGGAAGGAAATAGTGTCACAGTGGCTGGATTATGTTCTGGTGACTCCAGGCCACTCTCCAGTGAACAATTGCTCTACAGGGCAGGAAAACTCAACACTTCTTGGTGTCACTATTCGCCTTTCACTTCAGTGAGTCCTGAAAAGACTCCTACTACAGGGCTGACACTGCTGAATCGCTTCCAATTAGAGCTGATATGATGTTAATTAGCCCGATGCTGCTTGGTAAGCTGTTTAGCACTTCAGTCTCACCTATAGGATGTGCTAAGGGTTTCCTTGGAGAGAGCCAGTGAATTTCTGGAAGTAGGAGACTGCCTGGAGGGTCTTAGTGTGTTTCTGTGAAGACTGATTTCAGAAGGGCAAGATTCCTCCTCCTTGGGAATTTTGCTTGTGAAGCCCTGTGATCCATAGCAAAATGATCCTTTGGTTATAATCTGAGTGGAAATTCTCAGTGAAATTGTTCACAAAACACTAATGTATTTACCTATGTGTTTAATCAAGAAAAAAAATAAATGTGGAACTCTGCATGCAAAGCAGCTGAATTAATGATGTTTTCATTCCACATTTCCTGTGCTTTTAGCTATGTGAGTTCAATACAGCTTTAATTGCTATGTGTGTTTTGCATATATTCCTCCTTAGAGATGGTGGGTATCTTAGAGTTGATGATGTTGTTATCTACTGAAGAAATGTCAAGTGCTTGAATATTAAATCTTTATATGGTGCAGGGTTTTAAGGTAAATAATTTCCAAACACTATCAAGTGTTCTTGTTCAGCCTGGTAGTAGAACAAGAACACTTGATGGCTGTTCTGTCAATTTTAAGGTGCTATTGTTTGGCCTAAAAGTCAAAAGATTACTCCAAACAGAGTGCCCCTGCTCATTCACATATAGGATCACTTAGAATGAAGCTAGGAAGACAATCCCATACCATGTGAGCCTGCTCTCGGAGTCTGGGCTGATACATTGACACATTGCTTCAGTGAAAAAGAAACTTGAATTCCAGCTGTGTCTCTTAAAAGTGAAAGTTCCCTTATCCTCATTTATATTTTTATAAATATATATTTTTATGTTCTCTATATGTAGCAGCCAACAGCTGTTCCATATCTTTAGTATGTGAGATGTGTTTTTTATGCTTTTATGCAGGCACTATTAACAAGGCAGCTTCAGTAGTTCCCTTTTGATTCATCTTTCCTGGGGAAGTGTTTGGCAGTGCTGTGTGCTCAACCTTCTGAAAGGGTGCTGGGGTTTTGCTTGGAAGTTCAGATAGACTTGCACATAGAGCAGAAATGTCATGTGATGTGTCAGCCCTGGAATGACATTTTTGTATGCATTTTAGAAAGCTGTCATGTCAGAAGAAATGTGGTTTAAATATTGGAAAGCTCTTTCTGGTCATCAGCCAAATCAGTACTATTGTATTTTTAATAGATGGATGTCTGAAATCAAGGATCCCAGCTGATTTGTTAATTCATATCAGTTTGTATATTTGCATGTAATTTGTAAAAGTTTGGAAACATGTTAATGGAAATGCCTCAGTAGCTAAGTGTGATGGAAGCAGCATCCTCAGCTGGGTACAGAGAAAAATGAATGTGGTGTTTTCTATTTAATTAGCTTTAAAATGTCTGTCCCTCAAGGGAGCTGTGCAAGAACCAATAAAAATATGTAGTTGATAGATTAATAGAGCTCATGAATTTTGAATGAAGACATTGATCCTAAGGTGCCTTTTTTCTTAAAAAGCTTTATTAAATGATCAGAATGTTTTTTTTAGCACTGAAAAAGTAATTTGGTCTGTTTATGCTCAGCAGGTATTTTTGTTTGGCTTGGCATGTCCCTTAGTTTAGACCTGTCACAGAATTGCCTGGTGAAAATAGGAACTGACATTTTATTTGACCATACTGATAACTGTGACTACAATAAAACAATTATTTTGGCATTTTCTCCTTTCACTAAAAATAGTCACTAATTAAAAAAAAAATGCTCTAAAACCTTACAGAAACTCTTCATCAGTTGAAGAGTATAGTTTACACAATCACTGATGCTGATGATTAAAAATTTTGAATTGCAGGAATCCTGGAGAAAAAGCAGCTGTAATGATTGCCTGTTGTGGTGACACTGTTCATTTGAACCCATTTCTCCCATTTCTCAGAATGTCCAAATAGGATGTTTGTTTCTGTTTTGTATGGGCTAAATTTTATAAAATGTCATGATCTCCTTGGTTTTGAGAAAAATGGAACACTCCAGAGGTGATAAGGGCACAGTCAAAACTTCTCCCTGAGCTCCAGCCTGGGAACTGCTGGCATGGCAGCTGCCTTGATTGCTGGTGCTGAGAACAGATTCATTTCTAGGTGGAAATCACAAAAGGATCAGGAAGCCAGGAAAGCAGTTTAAAGGGAATTACTCTTGAATATTTGGTAGTCTGCAGATAAAACACAGAGACTCTAAAACTCAGTGGTGTGGGAACAGCTACGTGGGCTGTATGGCTGTGAAAATGGGCTCAACCTTGGAGCTTTATTAAAGGGGAAGCCTGTGCACCAGGGAGTGCTGACTTCTTGTGGCAGCTCTGATGGTGGCTGCTGAAGAGCCATCCAGCCTGGTGCACAGAATGGTAAGAAAACCTGGCTCCTCAGGGAACTACGTTTTTCAAGTGATCTTCATTGGCTGGACAATCCCCTAACTGGCACGGCAGGTTTTAGTAGCACAGTAGCAAGTGAGATTTGTATAATATCAAGTCACATCAGACTCACTTTGTCAGACAAAGCAGGGGAAGGCTTCAGCGTGACAGGTGTTGCAGAGATTTTATCAGGTTCTCAGTGTTAAGTAAGTCGGTATTTGCTGGTAGGGAGAGACAAGCAATAAATAAAGACAGTGAGTGCCCAGAGATATTCCTATCAAATTCAAATGAAGTGAGCAGTATTTGCTAACTAAAGATACTGAGTGGCAAAGGAGGGAATGTGTTTTAATCTCCCCTTTTCACTCAGGCATGTTTCCTGCTGTTGAGTGCCAAACACCTCTGTGGAGCCTGGAGAGCAGGAGCTGGTGGCTCCTGCCTGGAAGCGCTCAGCCCTCCATGGCTGCTCATGGGGACAGGCAAGGCTGAGAGGCACGGAGAAGGAAATGGGGTGGAACATAAAAGGATCCTTCTGATGATTTGCATGGGAAATACTGCCTGGTTTTCATCTGTCCACAGCCAGAGCATGTGTCTCTTCAGCGTGTTGGGGAATTTTTGTGAGAACTTGTTAATGGTCTACAAGTTGGCCAAAAGCATAGGTTTGTTTTTGTGTTTTGTTTGTTCTTTAGATTTTTTCCCATTTAATGCTTGAATGAGTTTGAATTCTCTTTCAGTCCTATTATTCTTCTTTTATATATTAAAGTCAGTGATTGTTGTGTACTGGAGGTTTGCCAAAATAGATTCATTTCAGTGTCTCCAAGACTTTTTAATTACAGTAAGACATTCAGATACCTTTTATTACAGCATGTAGCCACGGCCTTTTTTTTTCTTTTTGTGAGTTAATTATTGTCTTTCTGGAGACAATTAAATGTGTAATTAGCTGAACTTGGCTTACAGGTGCTGTACAAGAACTTTGCACAAAAATGACTTGTTAGGATTAGGGCATTCGGTCTAATTTCTATGTTAGCAGGAAAAAGTACTGTTTTTTATTTGGAAAACTGTGAATGGTAGTAGCTGAAGGTGGAAAAAGCCCCAAAAAGTTTATCCTTTCCCTCCTTAATAAGGGACTCTGTATTTATTCCTCCTGCTTTCTGTACCTGATTTTGATTTACTCTCACAATTGCTGTAGTAATTGCAGTTAAGACAGTACAGAATATTTTAAGTCTTCTACCATTAGGAGTCAAACACATGATTTTCAAGAGATGTTTATTCTCTCAGTGGTTTGATGTTATTTACATCTACTTTTGCATAAAATAGATAAGCTAAACCCTGAAGTTTTCGTAAAGCTGCAGTCAGTCAACACAGTGAGGAAATTATCAACAGAGAAGAAAGTGTATTTTATGTAAATAATGCATTTTATGGTTGAAGGTGCAGAATAATTAAATAAGAGCATAAAGTTTGGTAACTGAAAAAATGCTTTCACTGTCTGAATCTATCAAAGGTCCAATTATATCTGACTAGTACCTGAAGCAAAGCAGGGCAATGGAAGTTTCCTGGCATCTGACAGTCTAAAAATTCGGTGCCATATTCCCATGAGCACAGGAATATTTTAAAGTAGTGAAATCGTTTATGTAGGAGGTAGAACCCTAGTCATGAGGATTTTGTTCATGTATATAAATTACATCTGGAAGTGAAATGTCTTAGTTTTTCTTATGACCAGAGCATGTATTGGCTACAAATTGCTTATGGATGAAGGAGATCACATGGCGGGCTTTGCTTCCAAGAGGTCCACCTGCATTTCATTTCTGCTTTTTGGGCATTTAAGCATTCAAAAAAGAAAAATAAAAGTACAACACTCTAAATTTTCTGTTGAAAAACAAGTGATTTGTGTTAAACCTTCAGCTTGAGCTGATGGCTGTGTAGATATTTTCTTTCATTTAGCATGTCACTGTAGGCAGCTGGGAAAGTGGCTGTGTTTCTTCATTCTCCTCCAGAATGTCTTTTCTCTTTTCTAGTCAACAGTCTGTTTCAGTAATAAGCAGATTTAAACCATTGCTGATAAACAGTCTATTTGCCATTGTATGTAAATGCTTTTGAGGGACTGGACTAAGCCAGCCATGTGTTTTGATGCTGGAAAAATCCACAGCAGCCAAACCATTCCATGAGGTGCTTCTACAACCTGAACTGGGCACATCAACAGCAGAGGAAGATGGATGCTTTTCAATGGTTTTTATCCACAGAAACTTTTACTTGAGATGATTAGATGTTGTGGTTAGTCCTACATTTTGAGTAATTGAACAGAAGACTGATAAAAAGCATTTCCTTTGTAAGTAAATCTTAGTAAAATCAAATCTGAACAAATAATTTTTGGTATGATGCCTTGGGCAGTGCTTATGCTCCTGACTCTAATGATAAGATAGCATTTGGATCCTGCTCCCCCCCACCTTTTTTTTGTTTCTCTTTAGTGTATGTTCTTTTGATGTAAGGAACAATACAAAATATTCTTAATTGAATGCTTGCTGGTTTTGGACAATGGACTTTAATGATAATGGAAGATAATAGAGAACTTCTAGCATCTTTTTGCCTGCAAGGTACTGGGGATTTTTCCAATGACTTCATCTTGGGTTTATTTGTATGTTGTTTTATAGAGAGGCTGTGGCTTCATGGTAAGTTGTTCTTGATAGCAATACAACATGAAGCATGCCTGTTTCCTCACCTTCCCCCAGACATCTGTTGTGCCAGCACGTTTGTGTGGCTCTGCTGTGAACCAGAGCAAGGAACTGATCTGGCTTTCAAAGCAGCACTGCCAAGTCTGTATGATATATGGCCTCTTTCCAAAATGTGAATGAATTTCAGAAGACAACAACTGTGGGAAAATGTGCCCATATAGGTATTTCCTGTGCAGGATGAGAACTTGTTTCACGATCAGACTGAAAGCACAGGATCTTCCAGAGCATTTCAGATCTCTGCCTTCACATGCTTGGGAGAATGGATGAGTTTTGGATGAGGATGCAACTGTCAAGGAATCCTTCACTCCTTCTAGGAGAAGAGTCTAGAGGATTTTGGGATGAGAACAATGAGTGACCCATCCCATGGTTTTGAGAAAATTTCTTGGAAAATATTATGCTCACATAAGTAAATGCTTATAAAACTCTGTAATGCCAAAACCCACTGATGTCACAGGGTACTGCCAGTTCCAAAATTGTGTGTGCAGAAAATAGATTAATTTTAAGTATTTGAGTGTTTTGGTGGTTTTGACCATCTCCTCAGTTCGTCAGTCAATCAAAGTTCAAAGCTAAGGTATTGTAAAACCAATAACCAATTTTTGGTTTGAGCCACTTCATATGGATTATGGCACAGGCATGGAGCTGGATTTTTTTCTCATTGTTTTGATTTTGTTTGCTTTTAATCTATAGCTATTATGAGAATTGATCATAGACCTACTGTAACACTCTTAAGAATGCAGTTCTTATTTATCAGAATATGCTGGAGGCATTCCCTCAGTTCCTCATCTATTTGATTTTCACTTATTTTTCAGTGTGGATATTTTCTTTGTAAGAAACATATTAAAGTCCTTAGGTGTCCTCCCACACACCTAAAGCTGCATTTGGCAGACTGAAAACACTTCGACAGCTGGCTTTTTGGGGTCAATTAAAAATAATGCTACATTACTAATGGCAATTTTCTCTTTACCATGCCTAGTAAGATCCAGCAATCCTGAGGGAGTGGATGTCTGAATGCTATGATCAGTTTTTCATACTAGGTTGATAGATACCATCACAAATCAAATTTACTGTGGATTT
>VRYO01002014.1:10540679-10597345 GCA_009812075.1 Sialia sialis
GTTTAATCTTCTGAGCTGGATGGAGTGAGGCTGGGTTTAAGGACGTGTCACTGAGATATTGTTCATTCATGTGCAACTCAGGAGGGTAAAACCCTCTCAGAGAGGATCTCCGATCCATTCAATTTTTCACTGCTTTGATCCTGTGTTTCTCTGCCTCTGTGTTTGAGTGTGTTAAGGAATGTATTTTTGGGCATGATTATTTGATATTGGTACAACATATGCAGCACTTAAGGACTATCTTTGCAGATCTAAGACAGGTATTTTGACACATTTTGCATTGTCAGCTAAGGTGTTGGGTTTTGTGTTTTTTTTTTTCCTTATGACACCTATCTCAAGTATAGTGTATTTTTCCTTCCAGTGATTTTTGGATGGATGTTAAACCATTTATATAATCTGTTTATGAGTACAGTACTGTGGGCTCAATATCACACAATGATTAGAAAGTATTTGTGCATTTCATTGCTTTCCTGGGGATTTCGTCAGTCACTTTTATTATAATTGCTAGACTTATGTAATTATTCTGAGCAAGCCTCAAGTTTAATTGTGACCAAGCTTGAAAAAATGGAGAGCTTTGGAAGCTGTGGAGGCACATGGCTGTAAAAACTGCATGAAGAAATTCAGTATTTTTCAGCCAAAAAAATAGCTTTAGGCTATAGGGACTTATATTTGGGGCTTCATTGTGTGTTGGCAGTGAAGATAATTGCTGTCTCACTGGGAAATGAGCAACAACCTCCTGAGGTGGGGAGCCTTGTGTGGCAAGATGTTTTTGTAGAGAGCTTCCACTCAACTATAATTTTAATTAAAATTCCCATGTGCTGAAAAGGCTTCTGCAAATCTAAGCTGACAAACTAACTCAACAATTAGGAGTTATGGATGATGCACCACTTTTTGTTGATATATGCCCCCTTTATAAAAATAATTAGAGATGCTGAAGTAACAGAATGACTCTTTGGGATGCATTCTTGAAGTTCGTCATGAGCTGATTTTTCTTGTGCCATCCTCTGAAGATTTCTGTGTCAGCACAACTGAACTTTCTTCAATGATGTAAATGTAAAACTGCTGCAGGTGTCAGAACAGTGTTGCAATATTTTGAAGCAGAGTACTATAATGACTCGAGACATTTGGGTATAAGCATCAAAATTTCAGTGTTGTTAGTCACAAAGGGTGCATTAGTTATTGGATATAGTCTGTGAATATGTAAATTGAACTATCAAAATAAAACTCAGCTTACCAATGGCCTCTGATATCTGGTGTCTGATCATCTGTTCAAAGCAATGCTGATTCTGGACATGGAGTGCCTTACATGGCTTTAGTGTTTTACCAAGTTTTTGCCTATTTTCTCCATCTGCATAGTCACCAAGGCTGTATTTCCCTGTAAATGTGTGAGTCCCAGCAGTCTATCCATAGCTCTGGCTGCAGTGGTCTCAGTGTTGTGACATTTTTTCTTTTTGCATAACCAGAACATTGAGGCTAAATTGTTCGCTGAAGCTTTGGGATAATGAGCAGGATAAATACCTCTGCTCTAAGCATCCAACTTGGATGGACAGAAATGTCTGCTGGAAAGACAGATACTGGGCAGATTGATTTTCTGAAACTTGTAATATCAAGCATTTATTCCACTGCAAGATGGTCTGCTTAAGTTTATAATCACAATTTGTCTGTACATAATTTATTTCAATGAATATAATTGAATTTAATATCTTGAAATATATATGAATAGAAGTGAATTTTATACCTTGTGTAGTCAGCAAACATTTGTACCCTGCATGACAGTAAGCCAGATGCATCACACTGTTTCCTTCTTTCCTGGCAAGCTATGAAGAAACAGCTCAAGAAGTGTTGGCAGCTAGCACAGCCTTTTAGGCCTAGGTAGCTGGGAATATTCTGCCTGGTTTCTTCAGTTCTTGCCAGGGAAAAGAATGAAGATTTGGAACTGTATCTGATCTGCGGTGATGGAAATTCTCTGGTTTCTGCTGAGGGAACAGAATCTCCTCATTGTTGAACATGTTGCAGCCTGGGAGCAGCTCCAGCCTCCAGGACCTGAAATCTGAGACTTCAACGTTTGGTCCTCCTCTAAATATAAAATATTAACCTCCTGGTGTGCCTGCGTGTGGAAATATCAATTATCTATATTAACATTGCCATACAGCCTCAGAACCTGTTGAATTTCATCTCTAAGATTAAAATTAAGCAGAGATGAGGTGACTGAAGTTTGTTCAGGTAATTTCTCATACACAGCTTCTGGGCAATCCTGCATCTGAATTTTCAGATGCGCTCAACCATGTGCTGCTTTAATGGTGACAAGTGGGAGTGATGAAATGCACCTTTGTTGCTGTGTTATAAAATGCTTTAGTTTTGTGTGTTATGGACTCTTTTTTAAAATTTCCGATGAATAAGTGTCCTGGTTTGGGACAGCAAAATTAATCAGAAAATCCAAGAAACAGGACACATGGATGATACACTCTTTGATGTCGCTTGTCTTTTTAAGGCTTCAGGGAATTGGGATGAGACAATAAAAGCTTCAAGTTGTTTGTATTGCTTTCAGAGAAATTGTTTTGCCTGGCTGGAAAGGTTATAATTTAAAAGTCTGCTTTGTCCTTTAGCTATTTAGTCTATAGTGTATATTTTGTCTGCCTCCCAAGGAGGGTGTAGAAACCTCAAAAACTTGTTACAATTATTGAGGTAGCCATTTCGGAACGCTTGAGTTTTATTCCAGGTCTTCCCTAGGGTTGGTCAGCATAGAGGGTGGGGGAAAAAGAATGAGGCTGTAAATACAGATGTTAAGGACTGATTAAAGGGATGGGCTGTGAGAGCGGTACCTCAGCACATGTTTAAGGTACAGATCTGTGGCAGTGGGAGCTGAAGAGACTAAGCAACTATTTTCCAAAATCATGAACTGCTATTAAGATTCAGAAATCTGAGATTTCTCTTTGTTAGAAAAATGTCCAGATTTTTAGAGGGGTGTGGAGCTGTGCTTTGCTTACAGAGTTGCATTTAATGACAGTTTGAAAACTTAATGTTCCTAGTGTCTCTTATCTCTCTTCCTTTTTTTTAAAAAAAATATTTTAAAGTCTTCTACTTCCCCACAAACTCTTGTGCTTTCTGTATATGTTAGTGATTATTTTTCTGTAGAATTTTTTGGTAATCTTTTGAAAGTTGCTTGGCAACTACTAATTCTCATTTCGGAGAAGCCGGCATACAACAATCTCGGGCTCTAAAGTGTTTATAACAATCTTATTAAGAGAGTTGTGTCCAGAAAGAATCCTGCCTTTCATACCAGGAGACTTCTGTTCTGGTTGGAAAGGTTCTTCTGTGAGGATTCACATTAACACTGCTGACCAAGATAGTTCTTGCAAAGCTAAAGATGCAATTTCAGTATTTAAAATTATTACAATTGGATCAAAGGAGAAAGTGAGACTCCCTGCACAATGCAGGGAGTGCTGGATTTCTGCTCTGTCACTCTTCAGCCCTGTGGTACAAGGAAATGATTTGGTTTGGCCCATATAGCCCTGGCTCCAGCTTTTGTTCAGTAAGAGCTTTGCTGCTGCTGGGAGCAGTCTGTGTCCCATGCCCTGCCTCTGGGTCAGCTCCAACCTCCTGCTGAACCATTTCTCCCTGGGAATGGCTCTTGTGCTGACTGTGTTCCCGTAAGAGCAAGAAATGCTGTTTCCTGCTTGTTTGAATAGTGAAGGATTTAATATGAATTCAGTCTTGACATCAAAAGAGCACAGTTTCAGTTTCCTTGGTGGAGCTAGGAGGTGTTGCTACCTCAGTGGTCTCTCCTTATTTATGGCCCTCCCTCTCTGCAGCTGGTCTTTCACCCAAGCTGGCAGTGATGAACTGGGATGTTCCCCTCTTTGGTGAGACCTGCACAACACAGCAATGTTATTTGTCCTCTCTATAGTCTGATTAGTTGTGTCATCTCAGGGTTTCTTGTAATTCTCAGCTTGTGCTTCCATAACTTGTAGCCGACCCTGTCATACTTCAAACTGGTACGAAAACTCTTTGGGGCTGTATGAAAACTCCTACAATTAATCATGTCAAGCATCTATTGTGTTCAGTAGATGAATGACAACATATGGCTTTGCTTGGCACTCCTAGGGTTGTCATGATCTGTGAAGCTGCATTTATCAGAGGGTGACTGTAAAGAATAAGGGAGGATTTCCAAAGCAGTCCACAGATGGTGGATTTGCTTATAGCCACTCCTCTTCTGAAGTTTCCAAAGACATCAAGGCTCTGCAGTTGTCATTTGCAACTTTCAGAAGTGCTGTCTCCCCTCAAAAGCAGCCAGCTGTGGGATTTACCTGTGATCTGTGGCCTTTGTACCCTTAATTCCCTGGCTGCTGCTGTGTAATCCAGGGATGCACGAGCTCTGGCAGTTCCTGTTTTGTTGGCTCTGTTGAAAGCGTACATGTAACTGATGTTGGGTAACTGTGAGAGTTCTCTCAGAGCAATAACAACAGCTATTAAACACAGAGCCCTGTGTGATGGGATGTGTTAGGAATATACCAATGCCTGGATCCCAAAGGAATTTGGGCTCTGATAATGCTTTGAATTTAACTGGACTGGGCATCTGCCTAATTGTCTTCAAGAATGTGAGCCTGAAGCCCATAGGACATTTTAGTGCTGCAGTGCAAGTGGCCTTGGGAACATCATTCAGCTTTCAGAAGATCTTTTCTCACGTAGAATGAATTAAACCAAATAATGTTTTATTCTTGTAAGAGACTTTCTTTTTTCCCTGAAGGAAAAAGAATTTAAAGCCTTTAGCAGTGCTAAGCATTAGAAGAGTTAGAAGTATCAAAGGAGAGAGATAAGGATAGAGGGTTTCTTTGACAGTTTTGTCTCCCTGCTGTGCCAAGTGACAGCCAACATCTTATTTTGAGGAAAGCTTTCCATGCTGAAAATGATGGGACAGAAAATCTTTGCTTTGGCCTCTTTCAAATGCAGCTGATCCTGGTGATGCTTCATGCTGATGGCAATTTCAAGTTTTGTCCAACCTAAGATAAATTTCATTCAAGGGCCATCATAACCAACTTGGGGCCAATGGGAAAAGTTAGATTCAGTTTTAGAAGAGCACAGCATAAAGAACTCTTAATGAAATTAATTCTCTGGTCTCATCTGGCTGTGTATCTGGAAAAATTGCTAAATTCAGCATTTAGTCATGGGAGAGTAAATAATTCTAATTTTATTTATTGATTGAAGCAATGTTAGGTTAAACTAATATATTAAATTCTTGCACTGTTCAGCATTGATGTAGCATTTTGTAATGGCACAAAAAAATATTTAGGTGTCCTCTGAAAACCAAGAGATCAATTTTTAGAATGTTTTACAAACCTTGCCAAATTAATTAGTGCGGTCCTAAAAATGTTTGCAGAGGCAATTTTTTTTGGGACTATCAATGAAGGGCCTAAAGCGATAAAAGGACATTTACTACATCACCTGTCATTAGATATTTTTCACAAAGAGTGTGATGGATGCAAAGCAAGATTCTGTATATGAGCACAGAATATATGCTGTGCAGTAGGCAGTTTTTATGGGTGGACAATTAGAAAAGTCCATGGTTGAGTACCTGAGACCCTAAAAGAGAAGCTGAGGGTTTTATGAACAGCTTTTCCCCATGTCAAAAGCTCTCCAGCTGGGCTTGAATAAAGAAGCATCAATACATGTTGTCATAATGAAAGTTTGATGCAAGCTTATTGGTTTTGTGTGCTTGTGTTTCCACCTCATTTTTTGGATAAGATGTAAAGAATCTGGAATGTTAAATGGAGAGAAAAATTTGATCACAGTTTGGAGGGACAGGTATATTCTGAAAATCATGTTTTTGTTGTTGAATGGACTTTGCTAAGTGGCAACATTTCCTTATTTACTTGGATTACCATTTATGAGTACATGAAAAATTGGGAAAACCCCCCAACACAAAACTGACCAGCAAACCCTGGAATCTGAGAAATGTTTATGCTTGTATCTTTTCCACTACAAGAAAGCTGAAGAGACCAAAGAGTAGGATGCCAGCATGGGAACAGAATTACAAACTTTTCTTTGCCAGAGTTCCCTTCTACTCTGCCTGCAGACCTGATGACTCCTTAAGCATTGAGCATGAGTTTCTTTTGGCTTGGCTTGTCAGCTTGAAGTATTATATTGAACTATTGGACAGCCAAATCAAAGGTGTGATGCTATAGTAACACTGGAGTTAAAACTGAGTGCAAAGCAAAGGAAGTAAATCACACTGATTGGTGCTATTATTAGTAGCAATTTAATAAAAAATTAAAACATTATCATTACTATTTTAGTACTATACTATTAATAATATATAAAATAAACATTAATAAATAATTTTTAATAGTACACATTCATTAAAATAGCATACATTTTTCCTTGGTACATTAGTGATAAATCTGGCTGATGTTGATTTGTTGAGGGCTTTCTCTTGAATTTAAATAAGCTTTGGAGTTAAAACCTTGCTAGCTCCTATTTAGTTCCTGTAAAAGTGAAAGTCAGATTTTTGGTCTATGATTTAGACCTGCCAACATGTTTATTTTAAAATTGAAAACAATAAGCAATAATGTTAAATAAAGAAGTACAAGACTGAGCTGCAGTTGTCAGAATTGTCTTTACTAGAGTTGTGCTGAGGCTGCTGCTGCCCTGTGCTGAGGAGCAGGAAGAGGCTGGCTCTGGGCTCTGGAGGAGCCAGGGCTGCAGTCCTGGAGAGCTTTGTGCTCCCCCTGGTACCTGCTTGGCAGTCAGAGCACTGCCTGGTGCAGCCTGGACATGCACATCCTGAATTTAAACACCTGCTTAATGAGGAGTGCCAGGAGCCATACAGCACTTGCTCAGCTTTAATTGTGAACCTGTTTTGTCTTTTCCTTGATCCATTTAACAGCCTGGCTCACCCAGGAGTGGCTCATCCAGCCAGGCTGGCACAATAAATTCTGAGAGGAGAGAGTTCTCTATGGATGTGTGACAAGCGCTGCATCTCTGGCTGAGCCACTTTGTAATCACTGCCATCTAATCAGTGCTGCTCTTCTAATCTAAAAATGAAGGTTTCCTGTTTGCTAAAAAATTAGCAATTCCAGTCAGGCATTTTATCTTAACCTACAAGGAACAGATAACAGCATGTGGCAGTTTTCTGTCAAGCAAAAGCAATCACAAAATGTATGATGTAGTGTGGGGTCTCTTTGGAGCTCTTCCTAAGGTGGATGTCCTCAGCTAAACCTTCTCCTATGCAATGAGCTTCCCCCAAAAACTCAAATGGCTTTAAACTATTCTAAGGAGTAGATGTTTTTAAAGATGTGTTGAGCAGCAAAAATTGGAAATATTTCAGAGAGAGGACAGAAGCAGGAAAGGTTTATATGGTAATTTCCCAGGAATCACTTTGCTAAGATGTGATTACTCTGCTTTGCTTTCCTTCAACAGGATAATTACAGACAGATGTGTTGGGATAAACTCCTCTGTGTTAGGAACCACTGAAACACTGTAATGCTGTGTTTATGTAAAGCCTGTAAATTACCTGTGAGCACTACAAAAATCAGTGGTGGCTCAGCACACATGGGGTTCAACACCCACAAACAGGCTTTTCATTGCTGAAAATGACATTTTGGTTTGTTTCAAATGTACTATGGGTCACCTGGGAGCTATGTCTCTCTTCCACTTCTAATTAAAACAACTCATTTAAAACAGGAGGAATTTAATTTTCTCTTAATTATTTGTAAAAAAATCAAAAGTGATTTCTGTCACAGCCTTTTAATGACAGAAGAAAATGCTTTCCACAAAACTCAAAGCTCTTCATCCAAGAAAGCATTATGCCAAGAGATTTTTAAAGGAGTCCTTCACATCAGAAAATTAGGGATTCACCTTTTTTAAAGTGAAAAGAGAGAGGTTTGTACCCTTTTTGTTCCAAGGAAATGGATACTTGCTTTGTTTAGCAATAGTGATTGTTTTCTATTCCTGGGTATCAAACACCTAAGCACACAGGTACTGCAAGGCTTTACATTTAAATTTGTAATGTCAGAATTTTCTAATCTGAGATTTGTCATGTATGGAAAACATGGCAGATATGCATAGATGAAGAGAAAGTGTTAAGTTTTGTGGGTTTTGTTTTTTTTTTTACCACTTTGCAAGGCTGGTAAAAAACTGAAAAAAAGAAGAAAGGTTATATGTAATTTCATTTCATAAATGAACCATAATATTCTATCTGCTATTCAAAAAACACTAGAATGTGGTTGGAATATGATTGGAAATTGTTATGACCAGGTGCCAGTTCATGTATAATCCTGTCATTAAACTCCAGTAGTCCCCACCCTCTCCCTCACCACCTCCTGAAGACAGTACCTGGATTTTTCTATAAATTTTTTCCTGAGCCAGGTTTGAATAGTTGAACACCTCTGAGACTGTTGATGATGAATGTGATACACTGATCATAAGAAAAAGACCTCTGTGTTTTGGAGAAATGTAGTCCTAACATAATGACTCTACTGGGATCCTTTTTAGATCTAGAAATAAAGAAGTTGTTGAGGTTAAAATGTTATGGGAAAAGCTTCTGTAATTTGTCACAGTTAGTAAGTTGGGTATTTGCTTTCCTTTTGTTATGAATGGAGGTTTTACAGCCATGGATGCTGACCAGCTGTAGAATCATTTCAGATTTTGGATCAGGACTTTACTGTTTTGGGATTTTGCTTCTGAAAAACTGCTTGAAATATTATTCTGGAAATTTATGAAGTCTGAAGGGAAGAACATCCCTGAAATCTCTGTATGCTTGATCTGCATGATGTGTTATGAAATCTGCTCCTTCTTTCAGTAGTATTTAATCAGTCTGCCTGTGCGCAAGTGGAGTAAAGCTAAGTTAAATTTCTGTGGGTACACAGAGTATTACTGACATGAAAGACAAGCATGAAAGCACTGTGGAAGAATTGTAGCCTGAAGAAAATTTCAGCCAGTCCACCTTCATTAACTTTAAATGGCCTTGGCAAGTCTGAGGTGTAATCCAGAGAGAAACTTGGAAGGCAGGAGCACAGCAGAAAGGGAATTGGGATGTGAAGAGGAATTGTGACCCAGGCTGGAGAGGGAATACACACAGAGCTCAGAACATGAGCAGGGTTCTGAAGAGAGCAGGCAACAAAATGCTTTATCCCTGCTTATCTTCAATATAAATCTTCATGATTTTCATCCAGATTAGTGTCGCTGTTCCAGTGCTTAATTTGGCTGAAGGGTAAATTATATAGGTAATGTTCTTCTGGTTGTAATGAACTAGAAATCACTATTCTTACCCTCTTCTGAAAAACTACCGAAATAGTTCTGGCAGTATAAAACTTGATTAAGATCAAGTCTGATACTTCAGATTTTAATGACTAAAGTAGTAAATGTCTTTGCTTCTGTAGAGATTCCATAGTTTCTTCAAATTATTCATAATGTGTTAAATCATCACTATGAGTGAGTGTGACAGGAGGAGTGTGTTGTTGCTGTGTGTATATAAACATGTAGGTATTTTGGGTATCAGTGGGGTTCTTATTGTATATTGTGTGAAATATACATGTTATTGTATATGCAATAGGTGTATTATGTAACAAACAGAGCCCAGAAATTTGTTCAAAACCAGGTTTTTATTACATGGCCTCCAAATGTTGGATGGAACCTAGGAATGGATAATGATGTGCCTTGGAAAAGACAGAGTATCTGCAGGGAACTGAACAGCTTTATGACCTCCTAGAATGTAAAACTTGGTTGAAAAACAGAATATTCCAGAGGCTCTTGTAGTTGCAGTCATTACTTTTAATCCTGTAGATCTAGTCGGTTGGTGTCACTTACCTGTAGCACTCAAACTAGCTGGGTTCTGGTGAGTGGGCTGTTATGCAAGAGGGAAGTATGCTAATCATGCCTAATGAACTGTCATGACCTTATCTTTGGAAACTTATACATTTTGTCATCTGTTTTAATGGAAATTACATGTTACTCCCTTGGCTTATTCCCCTGATGTAGTTGTACTCAGCATGTTCAGTTGATTGCATTGATTCATTGGTTGCATCATCAGTATTTGGTTTTAAATGTCCAGATTTTCATATTTTTCTGCAAAGACATATAAGAAACCGCCCCAACAAAACAACCAAAACCAAAAGAAATAACAAAACAACAAGGTACTTTTGATGCTGGTCTGCATAGCCAAGTGAAAAAGACCAAGGGATGGCCAGAGAGCTGTGTTGTCTTCTAGTGCAGCAGCATGACTTGGGACTGCCTGTTCAAAACGTGGAAAGATAATGTCATATCTTTATGCTGGCCAGGAAAACCAAAGATGAAATAATTAATGTATTAGTTTCTTCTGATTTGGCAGGAATTCTTCCTAAATGTTGAAACTACTACTTGGTGAGTGTGAGAAGAGGTCTGAGCGTAACATGTTAAGAAACTGTGGAAATGTTTAAATATGTTGTGGAACTACCTCGGAATCATTCATATGAAGGCATGGGCTTCATCATGTACCTGTGTGCATTTAGAAATTTTCTGAACAAACTGAAGAGATGACAAATCTCTCTCAAATTCCCAGATAGTGATGTTAGCATTCAAGCCCAATTTGTATCTCTTCTGCTTGTGTGTTGAAAAAATGAGAACATTTTTAGCATTATCTTCTCAAATTCCTCTCCTTGTTGTGTTGCAATTGTTATGAATGAATTGAGAATATCCCTTATGCATACATTTAATTTCCACAGGCACCACGGTATGTACAAATTTCATTGCTCAGCTGAGAGCTCATTTTGATTTGGTAATCTCATTTCCAAGTAATAATTTCAGCCCTTCTTTATGGAGAGGCCATACTTTTCCCTATATGCTAATTTCTGCTGTAGCCCCAAGCATCTGTAGATATCTTCAATTATGTTATGTTTATTTATACCTAATTCTTTGCTTTGTGTTGGATTTTGCTCATGAATAGTTTATAAAATCTGTTCTTGCTCTGAGGTTTAGGTGAGGTTGTAAGAAATAACGTTTTTTCAAAGAAAAAACAAATGGGGTGTTGTAAATGATCACCACAAGCTGTTTGATATTTTTACAGTGAGCAAGAAAATGTCTTGTTTCTATGGAGTGACTGTATAATAATAAATTTAACTCCTTAATGAGATTGATTGGGCAAAATATTACATGGAGAATGTGCTTCTTAATCTTCTTGAGGGGAGATGAAACTGTGCAGAGATCTTTAGGTGTACATAATTCTACACAGAATTTACTATGTAGAATATAGTTTATTTTATAGGCTTGAATTTTTTATCAGATTTCAATAGAATTTATAGTTTTTTCAGTTCTAATTTGTATTCTACAATCAGATTGTGTTATCAATTGAGACACTCAGATAATTTAAGTCAAATTACATCCTGTATTTTACAGTTATATCCTGCATTATGGGCGTGAATAGCAACACATTATGATTAATACGCAGTAAAAAACCACTTTTAGTAAAAAAAAGAATCCACTTTTAGATCAGACTTAACACCACTTAAAAGAGTTTAGAAACTATTTCTGTATGGATCTGTTTAAGACATTTCATGAGTGTGACATTGTGAGATGATTTGTGCTCAACTATTCCATCTATTGCTGGGGATAAGTAAATCTTTCAGGAGGAAAGATTTACAAGGGTATACATTATTCTGTCTCACTGGAAGGCTCACTCCTTATTACAAAGGAAACCTGTTACAGCTTGGGAACTGAGAGCTGTTGAAATGTAGCTTTGTGAAAATCCCATTTTATGATCCAGTCATTTTCCAAATGCAGTCTGATGTAACAGACATTTAGTGCTGGCTAAGCTGCATTATGGAGAATAATGGAAAATTATTGCTGTAATTGAGGGAGTTAAACTTTTATTTGCCCTCACTAATTTTATTTTACATCACGTTATTCTTAGTATTTGTTTATTAATAAGGCTGATTAACTTGAAGAAATGGGCTTTTGTAAATGGCATTCCTTAACTGTTTGTGATTTGTGCCCGGTCACCTGTCACATTGCATTACTTCTGCTCTGTGCTTTTCCATATTTTCTGAAAAAGAGCACGAATTAAAAAGACAGGACTTCCTGTTTGTGTTCTCAAATGGAAGTGTTTCATTTAGAATTGGGTAAAAATTTCATATTTAATATTTTTGTTGAGAACCAGTGGTTCTCCAAATTTTTACTAATAATAACCCATGAACAGTGAAAGGAAATATTTACTGATACCTATGAGGGAGTGAATTTGTTTTGCACTGTTCATCTATTTCCAACATGCTGAATGTTTGTCTCTGGCTCTGTGCCAGCTCTGGACAGTGGAGCTGGTGTTAGTTTTGTTGGAAATAGCTGAGCTGTCACCAGAAATGGCTTTTAGAGATAGTATTCCAGATGAAATTTTAACTTGTGGGACACCTGGTCAGTGGGAGCTCACCTGACTCCTCCTGTCTTGTGGAGCTTTCCTCACACCTTCCGTTCTTGTCCAGGCTCGTAATGGGGAGCTGCTCCCTTCCCAGTGGGTGGAATTTTGCTGCTCACCTCCACTCTTGTTATCCAAGATCCTTTGAGCAGCTCAGGGATTCTGAACTCCTTGCCAGTGATTTTGCAGTCTGTGCCAGGCAAGCTGAGGAGAGGAGATCCCTGCTGTGGGATGTTGGCCCACTCCTTGCAGCACGTTTGGTAACATAAACATGGTCATTTTTTCTGTGCATGGTTTGTAGAGATGCTTTTGTTCTGAGTACCCTGCTCCTGACCTGATCTTTAGCAACACAGTTTGCTCCCATGGTGAGGCAGGATCAGAAGGGAGCTTTCCTCGACATGAGCATGTTTCTGCTTCTTTTTCTGAGGTTTCTCAACAGACTGTTGCCAAGCAGGAACAAATGTCTCTGCATCAGGAGGAATGGCAGGTCCCATGGGATCACCCAGGTATCCATCCCTTGAAGAGCTCCACGTGGGCGAGCAAATCAGCTTTCTGTGAAATGGAGCATGTCAAACCCTGGCAAAGATTTTGCATCTCAGTTTTCTTTCCCAATTTTCAATACACACTGTGGAGAAAGGCTGTCTTATTTAGGGATTTGAAAAAGCAACATTTTTCTCCCTAATATGAGCTGTATCTGCCCCTGAACACAGAACAATCCCTGCTTGCTCCTGAAGACTGTCTTCCTTGGAGAAAAGGTGACGATTTGGTACAGCTTAATTATTTGGGTTTTTAAAATTATCTGTCAATGTAACATAAAGTATTATTATCTGACAAACTAGAAATCACATTGGTAATATACAGAGAATTATGAGTCATTGAGAGGAAGGTCAGAACTGCCCAGTGAGAGCTGATTAGTGATTCCCTGATAGCTGATTAGTCTTCCCCTGATCTTCCACATCTCACCTGTATTTCTGGAGCTCTTGTGGAATATATTGCAATATTTTGCAAGGAATCAGGTCATAGCTTTTATCTTTTCCTTTCTGGTAGTGCGTCACAGAAAGTCATTGCGAAGATCAATTCTAAATTGCTTAATGACATGTTTAACAACAGTGAAACAATACACCTGCTGTGAACATCAGGTATCAGATGGAAATGGCTGGAATGTGCTTTCAAGTTATTTCTAAAGGACCTGCAAAAGAAAAGGAGTCTTTGTGCTTTGTAAACTTAATTTGACTGCTCCAGAGTATGGCACTGGGGGACACAGAGGCAAATGGAGATGGAACAGTTTAAGGGGAAGCTCATTCCTTTGTGCCCCTTACATTGAGATCTGAACGCAACTTCCCTAACATGCTTTGTTATATAAGGGCCCGGAAATGTAACCAGCACTCATCTTTTTGTGTGGAACAGAAAGCTTTTAGCAATTTGTAAGAACAGGTGTTTTGTTTGTTACTCATCCCACACAAAGGAACCCAAAGGATTGGCATCTAAATGCCTTTGTTCTGTTAATGAAACTCAACAAGAGCTCCCACTTTGTGTTTGTAGGGAAGCTATTTCAATTAACTGAGCATGAAACTCTTTTCTGAGGACACACAGAGTAGCAAAAATAAAACAGGCATGGATGAATTCTTACGTTTGTGCAGATGCTCCTTTCTCCTTAAGCAAACCCACCCCTGAAGACTTTTGAGCATGCTGAGCTGCCATTGAACTCGGATGTGATGGCATTTGCAATTTAATTGCACAATGGATACTTGAAAAAAATCCAACTGTTGTAGCACATACTAAGATTAGCTTCAAATCTTTTTTGTTTCATACCTAGGTTAGAAAAACCCAGATTCTAAGTTCATATTTTCATAGGAATCCATGGAAGTACAGTAATTTCACAATTATAAGCCGCACTTCCCGGTATCCGGGTAGACCACGGGATTTGTCCATATATAAGCCGCATCTGAATATAAGCCGCACTTCCCCCTCCCCCCCTTTTCTTTTTAAAGCAAGGATCCATGTGTAAAAAAGTAACAAATTAGTAACAGAATCGCACCAGGGCGGGGTTTGGTGTCAGGTGCTCAAGTTGCAAACAGTTTTCATAGACCAGCCAAGCCTTTAAAGGCAGCCCCAGGTGCCCTCCCAGCTGGCTCTCACTTCCGGGTTGGCATTTCACTGGGATTTGTCCATAGATAAGCCACACTACTGGGGTAGGCTGGATTCTTCAGTAAAAAAGGTGTGGCTTATAATCGTGAAATTACTGTAATTTATTTTTTTTGGTGTTCCACCTACCCAGAAAAATGCTGCATGCTTTGTGTTGTCAAATGCAACTAAAAATTTCTGTCCTTAAACCCATCAACCCGTATAATAAATTTTGTTACTTATTTGTGTTCAGTACAGGGATTTTGATGTTTTTCTCTTCAAAGATATTGTGCAGGTTAAGGAAGATGTTTTCAGTTCTCCTCATATTGTACAAACTTTTTTTTATAGCTGGAAATGAGATACTCTGTTTGCTGTAGCACTGCAGCATTTGCAGTGTGTGGTATGACTGTTAAATCTGCAATAATTTCTAGAAAGAATTACTATGCCTTGTAAAGAGATAAGTAGTATTTTGAACATTTCCTTTCTTGATGTTATGTTTTCCCTCTGATATTTACTGTAAATCAGAGCCATGCTTAAAGATATTTTGCCACTGCATAACTAAGGAAAAATAACAAGCTAAGCTATTTCACAGAAGAAATAGTTTTACTGCCCCTGTAAAGTCTCAGTAATTTGAATATATGTTGTAAAGCTTTTCTGCCTGGAGTATTATTTGCTTATGGGAATAATGCTTGGCAAATCTCTTGATGTGTGATATCCTTGCAACCAAATAAGTTGGTGCATTCTTAAACAGAATGCCAAAAAGAAAATGTAGATTAAATTCAAATGTGTGGAGTAGTGTGGGTAGAGTCAGAAAATGTTGGTGCATTAGTTTTTGTCTGCACATTTCTGTTATATTACCTCACCCTCTGTCATAGAATGCAATGAATGCTTATGTCCTTATGGATTGCACAGGGATGGGGGAAGCTGTTGGATATGCCTGCAGCTGAATCCCACAGCCTGCCTGTGCTCCTTCTGCTGTGGATGCAGTGGCACTGAGCACTGGAGCCCTTGCAACTGCTCTGACACAAATGTGGTTTGTTTTGTGATTGTTCAAAGGCTCTGCAGTGAGTACCAGTGAAATACTGTTCATTGTTGGTGTATTTTGTGCTACCTTCTTATCAGTAGGATTAATTCTAGGATAAGCAGTCAGTCACCCTCTCCTCTTGAGCCAGGGTGATATGTCAGTGCGGATTTAGATCACATATCAGAAATTTTGTAACTGAACTTGCTTCTGCCCTGCTGCTCTTAAATGTAGAGTGGAAAAGGAAATTCATTTCTAGATTGATAGGCTGATCCCTCTCTCTGAGAAAGCATGTAATATCTATTAGCATAGCGCAAGAGCAGCTGCAGTTTTGCCCAGAGGCCGAAGATGGTGCCTGAAGAGGAGAATATAAAGGATAAGCATAAATGACATTTCCCCCGAGTACAGTCCCTTCTTCAGATGTGCTGATTGTACCTCAGAGCAGAGGCATTCTGAGCATTGTGAAACACTTCCAAGAAGAGTTTAAAAGCAGTATATGTGCTTTGGGTGAGTTACAAGGGTTTTGTCACTTCGCTTTCCCAAGGCAAGTGAGTCAGGTTTGCACCTCTTCTTCTTAGCACCCAGACTACTTGGGGACCCAAAATGCCTGTCTTCCTAAAGAGATCAAGAGTCTTCAATCTCTTATCTTCCTCTGATACTTAAATTTATCCTACAAATCTCTGTTGCCATGGAAAGCTGCTTGGAATGGCTCCCTTGAACTCTGCTCAGCCTTCCTCTTAAAAAATTCCCTTCCCATCTGTCTGTCTGCCCTCCCCAACTTGTCTCTGACTGTTGGGTTTCTCTCTTTGATCCAATGCTGCTGAAGCAGGTTCACAGATGTGCTGGTCCAAGACTTCTGGCTCACCAAAGAAAAGCACAGAGTTAAAGCACAGGGTAGAAAATTAAATTGGCTTTATATTTCTTTTACTTGCCTAATGTTTTATACTCACCATTTGGTGGAAGGGGGTGGAGGAGGAGGTTGTTTGTTACCTTCGTTTTTACTTGTTAAGTGGAGATGTATGGAAATGACTTAGTTAATGGTTTTCTGGCTTCTCATCCTCAACACAAGTGAGAAGTGTTTTAGCATTCAGTTGAGGCCAAATGTTTTCAGATAAGATGATGTCTCAAGGCATTTTTATTGATATTCAGTTATGCTTATCTTTCTATGTGGTGCATGACATTTATGCACGTGTGCAATACATACTTGTTGGAAGGATTAAATTGTTACTGATTTTGGATTTAATGCTGAATTCTTGCCCGTAGTATATTTAAGTGTTATTGTGGGTATGGAAGGTTTTGAGTCCGTTTGCAGGATTAGTAAGATTGGATGATGTTACTTTAAAAGCTCATAATGGCAAAAGCTGTAAATTTTTGTAAATTTTGTTGATTTGTGAGCTGTAAGTGATTTGATATTGCAGGATTTTCTTGTGCTATGCTTGTACTAGAGAAGAGATCTGAACAGGGAATTGTACTTATCCTCAGCCACCCTGAATCCTTGTTCTAAGCAACTTTTCCTATAGGTTGGGGTATGCAATATGTATGAAAATGACATTTTAAAGTAATATAATTATGCAAAAAGCTTAGTGTGTTGCATACTAAATACCTGGCATTAAAATTTGTTCCAGGGAGGAGTTAATGCATAGCATTGATTGTTGAGAGTTTCCAAAAGCTATTCAGACAACTTGCACTTTTTGATTGCATAGCAATAGTGATATAAACACATCAAATTTTGCTTAGCTAAAATATTACCACTACGTATTTTAATTTAGCAGATACCCAAGAAGATGTCAGTTAAATTGGATTCTGTATTCTGTTGATGGCTCAGAGTAACTTGTGTGCCTGTTTAAACTTATGGCTGGGAGTGAAGTCAATATGGGTGACTGATTCCGAAAAGAAAATTAATTAGGCTGGTGCTGTAAAAAGATATTAATCAGACAAAATGTGACCACTGTGCTTTTTAAAGATTTATGTTGTAACACTTTAGGGCAGTAAAGTATGTAAGTCTGTAAGTCTTAACTATTACAATAGAATTTTATTTACTGAAAATCTAAAAAAATATGCATTGGCAAACTTCACTTTTTTTTTTTTTAAGAGAAAGATGAAGCACTATTTTTTTATTTCCTTCTTTTTGGAGTTGCTTGGAAGTTTTAGAATCTTCCTTTGTGTCTGTGAGCCATCTGATTGTACCAAAACTTGGCTATCTGGGATTCATTTTGAAGCTGCTTAAACTCCATGTACAAGGCTTATTTCACGAAGCACAGTTATTTTCAGCAGGATTGTTTTTGAGATTAATAATTGGACCGAGCTGCCTGTTCCAAGAAATAATGCAACTCACTGTAACCTAAATTTGCTTTTATGTCCATTTAAGTTCCCCAAAATGCCCATGAATCAAGAGAAGCTCACCTGGGATGGCCTCATGAGAACAGATGTGGTTCAAAGTGAATGAACTAATTGATTTGATAGGTAATTCTCACAGTCACAGAGTGCAACTGGAGGAAGTGGAGGTATTCTCCATAGCCCAGTATGTTGTTTTGATAGTAAAAGGCAGAGTGTCTCAATACTGACATGAAACAAAGGGAACACAGGTAAATAAAGCCCCAGTGGAATATGAATGGGGGTGGACAGTCTATGTACAATGATTTGTACTTATTTGCCAGAGATCTGGCTGGCTTATTTGGTTGCCATCTTTGATACATCCTTGATCTTTATGGTATTTTATTTCAAGAGGAGAATTATGTGAGTTACAAGGAACTAGGAGAGGAAAGTTACCTAGAGTTTTCCTTTCTTACAATGCCTGTGTGTATCTGTGCTGGATTTCCTGAGTCTTGTCCTCTGACTGGGCTAATTCACAAGCTCACTGATGCTCTCTTAATGCTTTTTATTTCTGATACCTGGTGAATAGCTTTCTATGAGGCTGAAAAATGCTTTTTGTGTCTGAAAAGGTATCTAGGCTTTCTACCTTCCAACAAGTGCCTTTTGATAGTTTTGTAGTAAAATCATGGTTTGGGGTTGGGTTGCATAATTTCATTGTTTCTTTTTCTTAGCCAAGTAGGTAACCTGTACAGAACCATCACTAAACTTTCTCATGTTGCCATGGGGAGAGCAGGAACAGGACTCCATTTTTTTTTTCCTAATGCTGTCACCAAAATTTTGTTTTGGTGTCTCAGATGTGAATTGTTGGCAGATGAATGTTCCCACACAGCAGAAAGCCAGTTACTGTCACCACTATTACTGGAGTAACTTCACAGCAATTGCTTTTCCTGTCTTTGGAAAGCCCTTAATTTTCCTGATTGCTCTCCCATCATTCGTGACAACTGCTTGAAGTGGTTTCACTGGAAGGACAGACTCTAGAGCTCTCCAGGTGAACTCAGGTGTTCCTTGAGGTGAAAGATGTGCTCTCTGGCTCATTTAAGGTCATTTTCCTATGGAAAATTAGGTCTGCTTGGGCTCTTCAAGAGACTATTATATCAGTTTAGTGATAACTAATTACATGAATAAAGCAGAAGGACGTTCCTTATACAAACCATGAAAAAAATCTTAATTTAAAAAATAGCAAAGCATTTATCTGCAGTCATGGCAGGAGGCATAAGGGAAATGATACTCAGCTATAATCTGTCCTCCTTGCTATCCAGTATATTAGGTCAAACACACTTTTCAATATTTATTTTCTGGCTGAAATACTGAAAGGAAATGAAACTTGCATACAAACCATATAAAGTATTTTGGGATAATGCTGATGTGGGGAACCACATGACCAGTGTGGGTTAAAAAGTCAGTGATTTATATTCAAGAAATATTTGAATGTACAAAACAAATAGATTTTTAAAAAAATACTTTTAATTCGCCCTTTTATTCTTTGAGGCATCAGTACTCTATTTCTTACATTGGGTTTTTTTTACCCCAAAATCTGCACAATAGCTGTTACTTATCCAAATAGCAAAGCAGCTCTGTATTGCTGTCTTGTGTACCCACAGTTTTGCCCTTCCTCATTGAAATGTTCACAGTATAAAACATTTCTGTAACTGTGGAAACTAAAGTTAATCTAGAAAGGAGGCATCTTCTTAATAAACTTTCTATCAAATGACCACCCTAAAGTCCCTGCTGATCCAGGTGAATCTTTTCAGGATTTTATTGCCTGGTCACAGGCTTGCTGGCTCATTTCAGCCTTTGGAAGCATTTTTCACCTGTCTGTCCTGGTTGATCAGGAGCTCACACTGAGCCACCATAATTTCCAGTGTTGGAACAATCTGTGAAAGAAAACCCAGATGTGTTAAAAACCCAGATGCTGAGTGAGCTCCATCCCAGGAATGGCTCATGAGCTCTGTGCAAAACTAGTCATCATCCATAATTAGGTTATTTCACTGTAATCACGTATTGAGTTACTTTCATTAGATGGAATACACTATTATTTGAAAATGTAAAGGATCAAACCCAGGTGACTTGCAATGATCTTTAGAATCCCTTTTCTCATTCCTTTCTCTTTGTTTATTTGCTGTTCTGGTACAAAAAAAAAAAAAGTGACAAAATTCAGCTCTTGTAACAGTAGGTAAGTCAAATAGGTAGTATAACATTAAATGGATATATTAAAAAGGAAAAAGAAACTCACAAAACCTGTTACCTAGTAAAATTCATAGGATGAAGCCATGACCTAAAAATACAGAAGCCTTTGTGAAATGAATTTCTGCAGACTCCCTCTGGAAATGGGAAAGAACATGCTTGATTAAGCCAGTGCTAACCTTTTGAAATCATGTTTCTCTGATATTTATTCCGTGAAATAATAAAAGGGGACATGTGAGATGTTGGAAAGCCATAATGTATTCCCTTGCTTTCTACTGCCCTTTTCTAACTTCAGTGATCCTCTCCTACAGCAAACTTTTATTTTAAAAAGTAAGGCCTCGGTTTGTCCTTTTAGTTGACCTTTATACATTCTGTGGCTGTGCATTTGCACCAGTTAAATTATAGAGTAAGAAAATTTCCACCCTTTTCTGGCTCTGGTTTCACCATGTGTGAGGCTAGAGTGGTGTCAAGTCCTTGGGAAACAAGTATTTTCTGTTTTTTTTGTAAGAATGAGTAAATTATTTCCACCCTCACATGTTGCTATGCTTTAAATGAAAGTACAAATTTTTGTATAATCTCCCTCAAATTGCTCCCATGGTGATAATGGAGGAGTTTTATCCCTGGGCACCTCAGTGAGCTGTTTGTGTTGGGAATTACATGCTCTGTCTCTTAATGAATAGAGGCGGAATTTAATAACTTAAGAATTCAAAAATATGCAGGGTGTCTTGGAGGAAAGGTTTTCCTTTCAGCTCTTCCACTTCAGTGCTTGCATTTACTGAAGGTTTGGCACAGGTCTGTGCCCTTCCACAAAGGAAAACCCTGTGGCTGGACCCTGGATATTCATGGCACAGAAATGCAATTCACTTCATGTTTACCAGTGCACCCCTTCAAGTAATCCAAGAAAAATGGTACCAAGTTAACACCTGCAAGATGCATTTTTTACCTACATTTGAGATCAGCACAAATAATTTAATTCAGTATATTTTTGATATGAAGCTAAATTATTCAGTTGAAATCATGACTAACCTCTGGCTGTTATTTTTTACATCTTTATAGAAATGACAAATAACTATTATATTGCATTAAACAGGGAACAGCTTGCACTGTGTATGGAGACCTGGCACCACATGCTATAAGTCTTTATGAGAATGGAATGTCTGATTTACACTAGTGAAAAATCAGAGAAAAATTGGTTTTTGCTGATCTCTGTGAGAGTAAGAACGTAGCAATTAAGATAACTTTGAAGTCCTACTTGTGGTCCTGTCATGATAATCTTGTTGCTATTTGAATAAAATCATCCTCTGGATTGCTTTTTAAGCTCTTTTTCATATTGCTTTTTCCTTCCTGTCATAATATTGTCTTACCACTGAAGTGACTGTCCCTCGCTGTGTCTGTGGAGTGGAAAATTTATTTGGTTGTTAACCCCAGTTTTGTTCTGGTTTAGAGTTTAATTTTCATTTAACAAAAGCTGCACTAGTTTAGATAACAAATATTTCTTTTCTGCACTGAGCAGCTCCTGGAGCCTTTTCCCTGGCAGGCACCAAGTACCAGCAGGGCTTACCTCAGCTGGTACAGCAGCTGGAAGTGGCCCCTGCTGGGCTCCTGGAAAAGCCAGAGCTGGGGAACCAAGATGACATGAAAATAGCTGAGGATGAGATTTCCAGAGAAACATTCCTGTAATTTATGGAATTGGAAAGTGAAATGTACAATTCTGACAACAATGACAGATTTATAGACATGGCGCACTAATTAATAATAATTTACTCTAATATATTAATCTGTGAAAGGACAGCAGCAGGGAGAGCTGGGCTGCTTTGTGCACAAGTGTGGGAATGTTGAAGTGCCCTTCTCTGCAAGGACAGACTTTTGTCACATACAGAGATCAGGAACAATGCTAAGGAAGAAGCCAATTGAAGGATTGCTTCCTTCTGATGTGAAACACATGGGGAGATATTTTGCTGTAAACTGTACAATCCTGTGAAAGACAGAAAGAAACAAAAAGTTTTCATTTGCTCTTTCCTTCTCTTTTCATTGCTTTTTTTTGTTCACATAGATGTGGTGGAATCTAACTAAGAAGCTGGAAAACAATTTCTTCCAGCTAAATTTATATTCATACCAAGTGTATCATCTTGGGATTGTCATGCTTTGAGATTTATCTGAGAAATTCCTCTGTAAAAATTTTCTTGCCCTGGATAAATTGTACTTCTTTCTTGCAACCTCGATAATCTCAATATTGGAGACGTTGAGGAATGAAAAAAAAAATTCTGGTGTGCATTTAAAGCACCTCTGATATTACATCTGTATTCTTGCTTCAGCAATGATTTAGATGGATGTCTCAATACATGACAAGATGACAGTTAAATGAAAATAACCGAATAATTTTGGCTTTTTACAAACATCACTCTAGTTTGCATTTGAATATAGAAAATTGGAACTTAGTATTTTATTACACATATGGAATTTAAGTCTGTATAAAGCAGAGGAATAATAATGCTTTTTGAAAAAAATGTGAAGCTTAAAACCTCCCAAAATGAAAGGCTCTAAGGATGTTTAAGAATACAATAGTTGAATCTGTTAAAGTTTATTTATTTGCTATTTCTGCACTAAATTTCACCCTTCCCTCCCCTAGTTTAATAGATATGTCCTTGAATATTCTCCTTATAGTCATTTAAGTATCTGCTGAAGTTCCTAAGGCTGCAATTTCCTTGTAATCTTCCATCTGTTTCAAATGCATTGTAAATACAGAGTCAGATCTTCAGCTCTATAAAAGCATTTAGTGAAGTCAGTGCAGTTATATGGAATTTCTTCAGATGAGAATCTCACTTGTGATGTTCATGTCTCCATTCTTCCTGAACCCAAACTTCTTTTCACTGTATAATTACAGGTTTTATCAGCATTTTAATCAGAAATTGATTATGTTGCCTGATTTTGACTAGACTTTGCATTCATAATTACAGGAAATGGGTTCTTGTAATATGGGTGTGACCTTTACAAAAATGTCTAAAACTCCTTTCTAACACAATATTTACAAAAGGAAAGGATTTACTTTTATTACTTCTCTTTTGTTGTCAGCCTGCTGCAGTGGTGACACAGAGCATTGTGCTCAAGACTGTTCTTAATTGCCAGGGAAGATGCCAAGGACTGCTCTAGGTTAAAAATCTGTATTTACTAGTTAGAAAGGTCACACTTGAAAATGTCCATGTGATTTTTTTTATCCCCCTTAAATACTTCAGTTGCCTCATTGGAGAAGTTACTTGTGATGCACAAAGACCAAGGTATATGTGCTGTTTGAAAGAATTATTCCATTGCTATAAAATACATATAGAAATGAGGAAGAATGAAAGTATATGGTGAATTACTCCTTTATCTACTGTAAATTATTTTACTTTTTATGGTAATTTAGCATAATAATAAATGGAAAGCAAGAGCTGAGAAAAAAACTGAAGTGATTGGCTTTGCATTACAATATTTTTTATGCTCAGTTAGAAGCTGCAGCAAAGTTGGATTCAAAGTACTGTCTCTGATATCTACTTCACTTTGTAATAGTAAATCAGTAATTAAATAACTAAATGCTGACTCTGAGCAGCTTTTCTGTATGCTGGGTTCCTTTAGCTGTGAGAGTCCCCATAGGAAATTTTGTTTGCTGGTTTTTAAGTATTTAGTGTAGGTCACCAGGAAATAGCTCCTAGAAGAATTCAGCAATCAAATATTCCTTAGTCAATTCTTCTCCAAAACATATTTTATAACATTTGTAATTAACCCAAAACATTTCAAATCTGTCTCTGGCATTCAGAATGTCATCACTGAGGTGCCAAAGGAGCCATGGCAGATGATTTCATTACCACCAGCAGTGTGTATTTTATACCTTCAATATCAGTCTTCAGGGTCCGACACAAGTTGTAAGACTTTTATTGCTGTCAAGCTATATAAAATCCTGGTGTCAGCTTCTTAACACTTGGAAAGTAATAACACTCCTCATCTTCTATTAAAAAAAGTACAGACTGTTTTCCTGGAATAGATTTGCAGAGCTTGCAGAGCTGAGCTATCATTCTCACTAATATTTGTATGTTTAACACCACCCTGCCATGAAACTCAAATCAATTAATCTGTTTCTGTTCCCTGCAAGTGTAAAATAGGATAGCAGTTTGTGGCCATGATCATAAAACTCTTTAAATTTAAATTAAAAGCACCGTATGTGTCTTCTTTCAGAAGCCTGCATAAGAAATCTTGAATGATTCATATCTTATTTTTAAATTATAAGCTTTTGTTTCACCAGGAGTTCATGCTTTCTGTGTCTGAAAATGATGCAAATAAGTTGCCTCTACTGATCAAGAATAACTATTGAAGTAAAATAAAAATAAAGAATTATATGACTTCTCATGTATAATTTTTCCACTCTAATTATTGTATGTAAATACAGAATGTAAAATTAAAAAATAGATTTACATCTCACAGCAACTTAGTAAAAATAGACCACTGAAAGTGTTTGGAAATTGATTGTCAACAAAATTAATTGTGCTGTCCGTTTCTGATTGTTAAAATAAGCAGCACCTGACCATATGCTGAATAAAATTTATGAATTCTGTAAATCATGACAAATACTAGAAACAAATCTGTGTTGGGCAACATTATAGGCAATTCCAGACTCTGAGGCCATTGTTTGAAGTTGTTTCTAATTAAGTCCTTCAATGAGCATGCTGACAGATTGCTGCTTGTCCTGGGAGTCCCATCCTGTTAATTCTCTATTAGGCATCAATGGGCTGTGTGCTCTGAATGGAGCAGGACCAGTACTGAACTCAGTCTCTGGGGACAGAAAATCTACTTGTGCAGAGTTTGAAAGCTTCCACCAAGTCTAGTGAACCTTGGAAATGAAGTTCCCTCAGACATTATCTCTGGAAGTACAGAGCTCCTCCAGCATTTGCATTGCACTTTATTTCCATTGTAACTACAAATTGGTGGGAGTTTGTTGGGTTGCATTCATACATTTACAGGAATGTAAAACTTCCTGCTGGAGAGTTGTATGACTGTGGGTGGCTGTCCCCAGGGGGCTTCCTCAACAACTGATTTGAGTTGTTGTCTTCAAGTGAGCCAGCACTTGGAAATTTCCTATGTAAATATAGATTTGTTACTTTTTGGTAAATATTCCATTTAGCTGTAAGTACCTATAATCAGTGTTGCTAGCTGGTGATCTGAAAATGATAAACCATAGACAATTACTGGAATGCAATGGAAGTTTGGCAGCTCTGGTAGAAAACAGAGATTCTGTTCCCTTTGGAGTTGTACCAGGTTACTAATCTTTTACTGTGTTTGGTATTCTAGGATGTCATGTCCACGTTCTTCCAGTTTGGGGCTTCTATCCAGCAAGAAGCCATCATCATGCTGAAGATCATGCAGGATTATGACTGGCACGTGTTCTCTCTGGTGACCACCACTTTCCCTGGATATCGAGATTTCATCAATGTCATTAAGACCACTGTGGAAAACAGTTTTGTGGGCTGGGACATGCAGAACGTCATCATACTTGATACTGCCTTTGGAGATGCCAAGACCCAAATTCAGCTGAAGAAAATCCATTCATCTGTCATCCTGCTGTATTGTTCCAAGGATGAAGCTGTCTACATCCTGGATGAGGCTCGGTCCCTGGGCCTTACTGGCTATGATTTCTTTTGGATAGTTCCCAGCCTGGTTAGTGGTAACACAGAAATCACTCCCAAGGAGTTTCCTTCAGGACTCATTTCAGCAGCCTATGATGAGTGGGACTACAGTTTAGAAGCTCGGGTCCGGGATGGCCTTGGGGTTATTGCCACAGCTGCATCAGCCATGCTGGAAAAGTACTCCTTCATTCCTGAGGCAAGAACGAGCTGCTACGGACAACTGGAGAAAAATGACCGGCCCTCTCAAACCCTGCACAAGTAAGGATTGTTTTGGCTTATTTTAACCTATGTACCTTGACAGTTTTCTCTTCTATTGGCACTGTATGTTTCTTGCAGGAGAATATTATTTTTTGCTATCCTGTTGAGCCCTTTTTAGGCAGAGGTATTCAGATGTTCCAGGAGAATGTGCAAGAGGACTTGCTGCACTGATATCTGTGCTCCTGGAGAGGATGTGCTGTGGAGAATAAACACTGCTCTGAATCTAGTGTAGAAGATGACAGAAATTGGTCTTAGAGGGGATGCAGCTGAGTTAACAAAATTGTACTGTTGTGTACTTTAACTATGAGGTAAAATTGCCAAAATGCTCTGGAGGCTGTGCCTGTATCACTTGCATCAGCAGGAACCTGGTCATATTTTAGAAGACAAGCAATGTGCAGCATTAAAGCACTGTCCCTGGAAATTATAGAAGTATTAGATTAGTTAGGCAGCTTTTATCACATAAGAGCTGAAATCTGTCCCCTTTACTTGTAAGGGTATATTTTTGTCACATCTAATAGAAAGACTATAAAGCTTAATCAGCATTAGTTCAAGCTGATATAGATGTTTTCTCTAAACAGTTTGTCAGATGGGAACTGCCAGGGTTTAAATCAGGATTCTTTAAAATTTTTTAATGTTTTCCTTTTAATTATCCCTTTTAGACATGATACACCTAATTACTTCTATCCAAAATGTTGTGTGGTAATATATTTCTTTGTCTGGTCTGTGAGAGGAAGTAGGGTATCTTTCATATTTTTTAATAGCTCTTGACAATGTGGAAGCTACTAAGCAGTATTTATGACGTTTGTTCTGACCAAATATTGCAGATGAAGCTCTTTCTACAGAAAAGCAGGATAGAATTGGCAGGAAGGAAAGTTGGTGGTGATTTCAGAAAGGAGATTTTGGAATAGTTTTAAACTTGAGATGTATCTGCATATTTAGATTAGGAGTTGATTACCAATTGACGTCCTGGAACAGTTGTTTTTCATGAAAATATCTTTGCACACAGCATTCTTCAGAAGTTTTCTTAAAAGCCAGATGCAAACCAAGTACAGTAATTTCACAATTATAAGCTGCACCTGATTATAAGCCACACTTTTTTTTTTTCTTTTTCTTTTTTTTTAAGCAAGGATCCATGTGTAACAAAGTAACAAATTAGTAACAGAATCACTGCCAGGTGGGTTTGGTGTCAGGTGCTCAAGTTGCAAACAGTTTTCATAGACCAGCGAAGCCTTTAAAGGCAGCCCCAGGTGCCCTCCCCAGCTGGCTCTCACTTCGGGGTTGCCGTTTTGCTGGGATTTGTCCATAGATAAGCCGCACCTGAATATAAGCTGCACTACTGGGGTAGGCTGGATTCTTCAATGAAAAAGGTGTGGTTTAAAATCGTGAAATTACTGGATTCTTCAATGAAAAAGGTGTGGTTTAAAATCGTGAAATTACTGGATTCTTCAATGAAAAAGGTGTGGTTTATAATCCTGAAATTACTGTAAATGGATTATAACACTTCCTTAGTGAGAACTTGCCTTTAGTATGACACTTGCAGGGGTTTTTTGTGCTCTCTTTCCTGTTTTTGAGCCTCTGTTTTTATAACTACCAATTCCCTCGAGACATTGCAGAAACCCCACAACTCTTCTCCTGCTGCCCATTTGTCCCTGGAAGCGGCTCTGTGGCCCAGCAGGGCACTGGGAAAGCCCCGGTGTGTCCCCAATGTGTCCCTGGTGTCAGGGCAGCACAGGGGGAGGCACTGCTGGGGGACTGTCCCACCTGCACCCAGCAAGGCATCCCCTGCTGGCCCTTAATGCAGTGCTGATAGCGGAATCCTGGTAACCAGATTCTGGGCCCTAAGAGTAGCACCTGACCTGCAAACAAAGCAGTCCACTCTTAGTAATTGAACTCCAGTTTCTGTGAAGGTTAAGTTGTATGCTTACTAAGTGTCATGAGTTTTGGGGTTTAAAATACTCTTGGAAGGGGCATAAAAACTTGAACCAGTTTTGAAAAAGACTCCTACACTATTGTTGGGCTAATACACTGGTGTAGATTTGAATTAAGTATTCAGTACTCAGCATAAGCTGTATTTCTTTAAAGAATCTTTATTTTCTCATTAAAGCTGCATGAGTACAAGAACAGGGCTTGTGAGTGCTAGGGCAGTGGGATTAGACTTCACCAGGTGATTCTGCAGCATGCAGTGCATGATGCACCCAGGAATTATTAATAGGAGTAGCTGTAGTGCACTATGGCTAAAAAAGTTACTTCCTGATTTGAAATATTGAGCTATGAAGTAAAAATACCTTTTCTGTACTGGAGATCTTTTGAGCTTTTCCACCACCACAGGAACAAGAAGCAGGTTGTTTTTAATTTAGAAATGTCAGAATCATACTAAAATGAATACTCTTTAAGTAGTCTTTCTGATGTAGTGACTCCCCAAGACTGTTCCTGTCACATACAATCTGCTAGCAAGGCAAGTATATATTTAAGCATTTACCAGTGCTAAGTAATCTTGGGGAGCTGACCAGTCTCTCCATGCCAAGGTGAATTACATAAACACATTGTACTTTTCATCCTCATCACTAAACTGTACTTTTCTACTTTACATGACAAATCAATGCCTAAATTGGGGTTTTATTGGGAAGTGGAATCTTCACAGTTTCAGATCCCAGATAGTGCAGTTTCATATTGTAAACTACAAGAAAATGTGTATGTGCTGTATCAAGAAACTAATCTGAAGAAAGGATTTTGGTGCATGTTCCCAATGGAAAGGGCTAAAATTACTGTAAATAGCTCATGGACCTGGGATCTGCTGTGCTCTGCCCCACTGTCCATCTGGAAATCAGTGCTGGAGAAGTAGGGATGAACAAGAGGACTCTACTGCAAGCTCAGAAGCAGAGAACTCAGTGGAAGTCAGGGAAGAGGCTGTGTAAGGGGACGCCTGAGCAAAACAAAGCTCAAAATAGAGAAAAACCCCCGATTTTTAGGCTCCATCTATTGTAATGACAGCCTAATTCAGCTTTAAACCCAGTATAGTATTCTGAGGCTAGGCGATAATAGTTAATTTGCTTGTAAATGGAAGCTAATAATGCTTTATGTGTGACTTCCCACATCTAAATAGCAATTCTGTGTAAAGAAAGCCATGAAGTAAAAGCTCCTCCTACCTCTTTCTCAAATCCTTTGAGTATTAAATTGGTTTGAAAATATATTTGTTTTGAAGCACACAATTTATCTTTCCCCCATCACTGCAATTCTAAGATACTTTCATTGTCTTCCTAGACCCACAAGAAAATCAGATTTGCTTTAGTTTTTGGATCTGATCAATGTTCATTTCTGGTACACATGGGAAAGGCAGTTTTTCCCTATGACTAAAGGATTTATAATAAAATATGGGGCTCATTTTCAATGCATTAAAAACACAGATATACATGTATATTTGTATCTGAATTGATTCAGATAATCTTTTTCTATCTGTGTAAGACCCAGACCTCCCAAGGCAGAAAACCACTATTGTGTGAAATACTAGCAGAGCAGGATAAATAGAATTAGCACCTCATTAATGCCAAGTCAGTTGAACAAACTCTTGTTCTTTCTGAAAGAAGGAAAACACAGAAGCAAACAAACACACACAGTAACCCTGCCACTCATGGAAAATGCTGCTGCTTTGTTTACAAGAGTACTCTTGGTGTGTATGGCAGTTGTGACCCTGGGAAAAACATTTCACTGCAACATTTCTGACCATGCTGATCCTTGCAGGGATGGGTGAGGATGGTAAAGCTGTTGCCATTATCCTGAAAAGCAGTAAGGTGTGTCTGTCCATAGGCAGTCAGGTGTTTGCCATGCGGTGCTGGTATTTGGTGAGATTATGTTCAGAATTACAGACAAACTCTAGGAAGGGCTTAGAGACCCATCCTTCAGCAGGGAAGGTGTAGGTCCAGAAAGTCTCCTACCCCTCCCAAGCACAATTTCCTTTATTTGTCATTGCGAACCAGGATGGTTCAGGTGGAGCAGGAGCCAGGGACGCAGCAACAGGGCCAGGGACAAAATTTTAGCTGTCCTTGCTGTAGTGCTGTTATCCTTCAGTGCATTCTTCAGAGGCACAGGGTTTGCTGTCCCCCTTGTCCTGATAGCCATTCACCAAGTTCAATACCTTGATTCCAGCTTTTAGCATGACAGATAAATTTGTCTCCTTTGAGTGAAATCTGGGATTAAAGGGACACAATGGTGTGATGAATAATCCAGCAAATCTGCCTAATCTTTTCCTGCATACAGATCAACAGCCAATTTTCAGAGGATTTGTTCATTTAAGTCAGAAGACTTGGGAACAATAGGTATCATCTTCTTTATTGGATGGTTGAAGGCGTATAAATATTTAACTAATTAGATATGAGTCCAAAGTAAAGCTAAACTTCACAGGCAACAAAGGAGGGATTGTACAGGGGAACAGTCTGCCCCAGAGACCCCATCATGGTGCTGGTTTGCTGACAAAGTCATTCAAGAAATTATTGAAGACTGTATTAGAATTTTGTCCCAGGGTAGGTCAGTTTAGGAAGCAGAAAATACCAACCAGTGACTGGATTAGAACATTACCCTGTTATTGTGATAATTAAAATAATTTAAAACGAGAGAAGCAGCATGGCCACACAGTTGAGTGGAGCCTGGAGCCTGCCTTAGGCAGGACTCAACAATCAACATATCAGTGAATGTTCTTGGAGATGGAGCTGCTGCAAACCATCCCCCTTGCAGAAAGCCAGGCACATTCCATGGAGAAGAGTTTGAGGTGCTTCTGAGGTGGTACAGCAACATGTGATCACATTAGGGCTTTTTTTTGAAATATTGATTCTAATAATAGCACTAACATGTTAAATATTCTGATGTTGAGTTACGCTCATCTGTGGTGCATCCCAGGGAGTTGAGCCCTTTCTAACTTTGCTCCCTCCCTTTGCCCCTTTCAGAAGGGTTCCCCAGGAGTTTTGTTGTCTGCAGAACTGGGGCAAGATGACTTTTCCAGAGCCAGTGGCAGTGAGTGCTTTAAGGAGCAGCTGGCAGGAGGTCCCAGAAGCTGCCTTGCCATTCCCTTCTCACAGTCACTGAGCAGATCTCTCCCAAAGTTTTACTGATCCGGGCTAGCTCCAGGCCTAGGGTGACACAGCTCCAAAGCAAGGAACCCTTGTGGAGGAGAGAGGGCTGGGAGGAGGAGGAGGAGGGGGATGATGCACAAAGAGGAAAAAAGTGACTCTGCATCACTGCCAAAGATTTGCATTTAGAAAAAAAAAGTCCTATGTAGCCCAAAGATATAGAATTAATTAAAAAATAATGCATCAATAGCTTGTTCAATAGTGTTCTATTGAACACCTATTTCTATATGTACTTCAAAGCACACATCATATAGTCTACATTAAGCATTTTTAAATTTGGTTTTACAGAAGAAATCTGTTTCCTAATGATAAATAATGTATCTTTTTTAAAAGTATCATTCAAATGTCATGGTTGAATCATAGTAAGGAAGTTCAGCAGTTCAGAGCCTCAACAAGATAAAGAAGACAAAATTTGGATTCACTCCTGCTGTTTTAGGAATGAGGCTGAGTGAATGCCAAGCAGAGACAGGCTGGCTGTCTAGGTTATTAAAATGGTTAGGTTTACAGTATTTGCAGGAAAGAGAAATATGTTGGTTTTGAGGCATTTGATCTGCTTTAAATCTCACTTTGGAAATTCCTTCTTTGAGAGAGAAGAGGGAGAGTTTCCCCTATGCAACATGGATTTCCCCAAGTCTCTGCTGCTTCTCTTCATTGCCTGCAGTTGTCAGAGATCTGAAACGCTGCCCCACAGTGAAGAAGACACTAAATAAAAAATGATAGTCCCTGATGATGGCACCTGGAGAGTTTATCAAGTTTGATTATCTCCTCTGAGGGCAGGAAATGTAGATCTGAGCTCATGGCACAGAGGACTCCCCTGCTCTTTCTGCTCCCTGCAGCTGTCAGGCCCTGTGCTTTGTTTTGCAGGTCTGGGGACTCAGTTCTCTCCCTAGAAGGTAGCTTAGAAATGACACATTTTCATTAATGCCTCTGCCTTACCCATTCTATTTTTTCCCAGCTGCTGGTGTGTTTGGGAGCTGCTCTAGGTGAATTCCACACTAATTATAAACAAGCCTGTTACTGCAGAGCTGATTGTGCTCCTGAGCCTGGCCAGTCCTGGAGGGTCCTGTGGGACATGCTGAGTGTCCATGCTGAGATGAATTGTTATGGGGACACTCCTCCCTGGCATCCCAGAAAGGGCATGTGGAGGGTGCTGAGCTCCACAGGTGGCATCACACCTGCTTCTGTGTCATGGGACCGCTCTGCTGTGCTTCCACTCTGGCCTTGTTGGCTTTCTCACGTCAGCCTGAGAAGATTTTGAAATCAGGACTAGGGCTGATCTTTGCTTGGAACAAAGTGACCTTAATAATTTGCATAAGGTCGTGGTTTTTTCCTTAAAATAATGCCCTATACAGAAGCTTTCTTGGATTTGCCCTGAAATCCTTGGATCTGTTAGGAGAACATTTGTGTGTCTTGCATAGATATATGTATAGTAAACCTCAAAAGAAATGCCAAAGCCTGCAAACACATTTGCTTTTTATGCTGTAGAAAACCTCAAAGGTTCTGCTCCAGGATTTCAACTGTTTTCATCCAGTGTAGGAAATCCTTAGCAAACACCTCATGGACAAGGAAGTCCATGTCTCCTGGGAGGAGTCTGGCCAGAAAGGTGTCTCTGTGTCAGCAGCATCATATCCAAGCAAATGGGGCTCTGAAAACTGAGCTCTGAGCCCTTTGGCAAAGTCTTCAGCCATTTGTTAATGGAATTAGAGTCAATGAAGTTGTGATACTGTAGTTCCATGGTAAGAAAATCCAGCTTTTTCAGCATGTTCTGGCTTTCTGGATAAACTTAGAATTTTGACGGAGACAAATATTGCAGTTCTGGCATTAATCTGAAGCTCTGTGTGAACTACTTGATCTTTCTGATTTATAAAA
Source organism: Sialia sialis (assembly GCA_009812075.1). Lineage (NCBI taxonomy): Eukaryota > Metazoa > Chordata > Aves > Passeriformes > Turdidae > Sialia > Sialia sialis. The sequence continues at coordinate 10,573,656 of VRYO01002014.1, forward strand.
ATAAAGTTGGAAACCTTGAGCGGAGTTTGTAACCTGGGTGCTTTGAAGGCTTGCTGTGAATATGACAGCAGAAGTGTTCTGCTGTGATGTTCCAACACTTCTCAGTTTTGTTGGGGATGGTGACAGGCAAAAAAGAATCGTGTAAATGTTTAAAAATGCTTTTAAATACATAGTTAAGGTTTGGTTCTTTGCATGGTAAAAAACCTGTATTGTATTCGATGTGAGACTAGCTTAAGTTCTGTCAGAAAACATTTGCCATTTTGATGTATGTATCACCTGGGGAACCTTACAAATTTCAGTTTGCAAAAGTTAATTAAGATTTCAGTGTCATAATACCATCACAAGGCCTTGTGTCTTTGCAAAGGCTGTGGCATTAATGAGGAATGAAAACAGATTAACTACAAATCCAAGGTGTGTTACTAATTGCCCCCTCAAAGTAACGAGTTCAAATAACTAAACACCTAATTTAGTTACAAACAGGAATTTGCATTCCCAAAGCCACTTCAGAAATATATTTTATCCAGTTCAGAAGGCAAAGACCTCTTGCACAGAATTAACCTTGGATAAACTTAAAACTCTATGAGAATAACATAATATAAATTCTTCACAGCATTATTCCAAACCAGGAACAGACAAGCACTCGATTATTTTTTGTAGGACAAGCAGTTTGGGATCATGGCCAGTAAAAGCAGAGGAAAAAATGACAATTCAAAAGTGAGTGTAGGTTGTAGGCATTGATTTCTGGAGAACATGGGCAGCTGATGAATTTTGTATAGAAGAATGTGCTTGGGGAAACAAGAATCTCTTTGAAGTTCTTTTTTTATTGCTGCAGTGTGAGAATCTGGGGTAGCTCAGAGTGCGTCACTCATGGATAACTTAGGATCAGAGAATTCAATTTTAAGAGACTTTTCATATTAGGGGATTTTTATTTATTTAGTTTTAAATACGCTTGCAAAATGTGTTTCTTAATGGCTGGTAAATTCACATGATTTAAAAATATACACTGAGTTCAATTTTTCACTTCAGAGTTGTGGCTCATATTAGTCTTTTTGGAACACTTGAGCTTCAACACTGGACTTTGTGATGGCCCTTGACTAGCTTACAGGCTGGGACATTTGCATGTTAATCCCAAAATGCCATGAGTAGGGCTTGAAATTGGGGATGGTGATCCTACTGAACTCCATTAAGGAAGAGTTCCACTCCAGTCCAATGACATTTTCGATGTGGTTAAAACCCAAGTGGGCACAAAAGCCTGATGGAGTACAGGGTGTGTGTTGGGGTCCAGCCCTTAGGAGGGGACACAATGAAGGTTCTGTGAAATGAGGTGGTTTGTGCCTACCTTGTCAGGTGATGTTTTCGTTTTTGAGTGGTGTTACTCATGGGTGTGAATTGGGAGAGGGTGCAGAAGTGCAAGTATTGCCTGTTTCCACAGCACATCCTTGATTTCCTCTTGTGCTCACCTCTGGAGCATTTCACTCCCTGGGTCACGGTGGTTTTCAGCACTGAGTGAATGTTGTGCTGGTTCCTTACATGTGAGCACAAATAAATCCTGTTTGGTGATTTGCTACCTCTCAAGGTGGCAAAGAAGCTTCTTGCTCTTTCACTGTTAGATGAAAGATGGAATATATGGGAAATTAGTTCAGCTGAACAGCAAAGTTCTGTCAAGGGGAAAATTTTCACCCTGGAAGTCTGTCATGAAATGTGAGTTATTACAATGGGTGAATTTACAAATTGCTGTCAAACTGGTGCAGACTGATGTTAATATGGCTGTTCAGGGTAGTGCACATTTATTTATTAACATTTATTTATTATGATATAATGCCATTATTTCTTCTGGGTCTATATATGTTTATTTAGTGTGCTTCTGCTACTGGGATTTTCAGGCAGCTATGTCAATACAAAGCCTTCTCCTTTCAATCTGGAGCTGAGGAATTTTGTCTATGTCACATTCCCCAGGAGATCCTGCTGCTATTACTGCTAAAAAGCCAGCCATAACAACCAACCAACTAACCAAAAAACCCCTCCAAACCCATACAAACATATAAAATAGTATCCGTTTCTTGTGGGTAAGACATTACAGGTAATGGATGAAGAATAGCGAATTTCTGCTCTTCAGAGCACATCTGTTTATGGAATGGACATCTGCATTTCTGTCTGCATCAGTCTTGGGCTGAATTTCTTCCAATTAAATACACTGAGAATTCAGAGCAATTAAATGTGAATAACTTCAGACCACAGAGATGGGCTAGGGGGTATATTGTCTTGCTCCCAAGATTTTGAATTGCAATTTTACCTCTTACTTTGGGATAGCCCTGTCAGCTTTACACCAACAGTGTGGAGTTTGGATTTTTTTTCAACAAAAGTTTAAAATTTTTTATTCTTTTATAATTTAGTTTTTTCCTTCTATTATTTTCCTATTCAAAATACTAATTAATTCATATGTCTTTTGAAAACCAGTGAAAATTAAGCTAAATACAAAAGAATAAAAACATAAATCCTTTTTCTTTTGAAATTACTGAACTGAATATTTTTCAACACCTTCAAAGCTTTCATGTCGTTTTTTTTTGCATTTGTGACGATTATCCTTGAGTCACAACAACACTGTATGTAGCCACAGTTTTGGGAAGAGGTGACAGGACTCCTGGAGGTCTGAACAGGGGAAGACAGATCGTTTTGCACATTGCTCTGAGTATTACTCAGTGACACAACAATACAAGGTTACATCCAGAGGTGATCTGGGTTTGTTTAAAATGCTCCTGAAAAGCTGGTGAGGTTGTGCAAAGTGCCAGAAAGATTATTCAGGGAGGGCAGAGATTAATCATATATAATGTGGAAGCTGTTAAAAATGATGTCTGCATTATAATTCATACATCAACAATATTTTGCTTTGTCTTGACTGTGAACTGCCTCAAAATGCTCCAGTTCCCTGTGCTGAAGCACAGGCTCCCCACAGCCCTGGCAGCGTTTGGTGCATGGATTTAATCCCCGCTTCTGGTGATTGCACTTGCTGCTCGTTAACTGCTGGACAGCCCATCAATTTTTCAATGAACTTTCCTTCCTTGCCTTGCAGGTTTATGATGAATGTGACGTGGGAAGGCAGAGATTTGTCCTTCACAGCAGATGGTTACCAGGCACACCCCAGGCTGGTGGTGATCGTGCTGAACAACGAGCGCGAGTGGGAAAAGGTGAGCGCTGCTGGGGGACCAGGGCTGCAACGGTGCCGTGTGCCAGCGCTTCTGCTGTGTCACATCACTGCACGAGAGAAACTGCACCATCCTGAGGGAGCTGATGAGTGTTAACAGATCAGTGAACAAAAGCCACGTGGCTTTCAGGTTTCTATGAAACGCGCCTTGCATTTCCGCTTCTTAAAATTTAGTGAAGTGAAATGCATAACTGAAAAATGTCCAAAAGCTTGCTCCTCGGCTACTTGAATTTAGATGGATTTTTGTATCTTGACAATTCCAATCCTTTTATTTGCTTGTTTTTGTGTTTTTTGAAAGATTTTATAGTAAAAGCACACTTTAAAAAAGCAACACTTTGAAGTTCCTGTTCAATTGGAGAAGAATCCTGTCAGTGTTTGCCTAAAAAATTCAGAATCTTGACTAGTCCAGGTAGACAAGTGATCTCCATACACTTCTATAGAGACTAGAAGGAAAAATGCCTTAACATCCATGTTAATCATATATGCAAGTAATAAATGAAAAAGTTTATCACAAGCATCTTTTCTTTAAAAGTCCAGTCTCAGCCTGTGATTATTTTGGCTCTGAGCTTTGCAGGCTGTGGACTTATGTTTTAAAAACTTGTTTTAAGAAACTGTTTTTAATATAAGACTGTAGGAAAACACACATCTATATCATCCACTAGTTTTATTTTAAATTCATGAAACGTGATTCTGCATTATCTAAATTGCTGCTGAAATTTTGAATTCTTTTTGTTGTAGTTTTTAAAAACCATTAAATCAACTTAAAACTCCAGTTTGTAAGAATACAAGACTCTTCATGATGATGAATAATAATGATAAAATCAGAATTACTGAAGGACATCTCAATAAATATGCTAGTCATGCAGAAACATAGAGAGTAGTCCTAAATTATGCTGTGTATTTCTTTATGTTCATTTGATGCAAATTTAATTCTCTGGATAAATTTAATCCTCTCCAAATGTGTCAATCTGAATCTTTGGAGGAATCATTTGCTTGCTGTTATGAAAATTTCTTACCCTATTTTAAAATTCTTCAACAGTCTGCCTATCATATATAATGTTCTGGAAAAAATATTATACTGCTTGGGGAATATTATTAGTATGAGGTGCCAAAGGAAGAAAATGCTCAAAAAGGCAGCCAACAACACTTATGTTAAAATAATTTCATACATTTTGTACCTTGAAACTTCTCTAAAGAGACTGTTCAAAGGACAAGGAGAGATGTGTTTGATGTTTTTGAAAAATGAGCTAACAGCAGCAAAGAAGTGCTGGATATTGGAACCAAAACTATTTCCAAGGAATAACTCCAGCCTGTTTAACCTTCCTGGCAGAGACGGAGGGTTTGGGGCAGGTTGTGCTGTGCTGTGCTGCTGTATGGCAGCACTGGGCTCAGGGTCCCTGGAGGCTGATCCTTGGTTTGTCTCTGCACAGTTTCCAGCTGGTAAATCCCTTGCTGCCATTGTCAGGTTTGAGGGGCTCTGGGAGGAAGGACAAGGACAAGGACAAGGCTGTGATGGTGTGTGGCTCTGCTGGTGGCTGTAGGAAGGGGGCCAGGGTAAATTGAGTCAGAGGGGAGGAGTGAAAGGAGGCCAAGAACGCTCTGAATTCTCCTGGCCACAGGCTGATCCCTGCCTGTGTGCATGAGGACAAATAAAGTGGCTGAGCAGTGACCCTGGCAGGCTGGCTGCAGCTCTGGGCAGTGTGGGCACACCCCACATCTTTTCAGCAGTGTCACCAGTGGCTTCAGCTCCATTCACTGAGAGATTGAGAGGGCCCTTTCCTTCCACATGGTTTATTGGAACAGCTCTCTAGAGTTGTCTCAGTGTTCTCTCCAAGTTGCATGTTTTACCTCCTATCTCTTAGGCAATTTCTTTCCTCTTGTTCCTTTCTCCTTGAGCTGTTTTGCTCGATTTCAAAACTGTCAGAGTTACTCATCTGAGATATAACATTTGTTGCTCTGGGTTTCCAGACAGGCACATGCTTCTCTTTTCTCTTAAAGCATAGCAGGGAATATCACAGAATGGTTTTACTGGAGTTTTATTGAATATCCTCAATCCTATATGGAAAAAATCAAATATAAGTATCTAATTACATAAATAATTTCCTCATGTGAAAAAATGACAATGCAACAGCCTGTTAATCCTCATAGTGTAACTAATGTATGTACTGCAAGTAGCTACTTTATTATTTATGTAGAAAGAGTAATTGTGGTTTATGTGATGATTTTTTTTACCTGGTATTCTCCTGAAAATTCAAGATTTATTATTAAAATTTTTCTTTGGTTTTAATCTGATTTTATTCAAATACATTTTTTCCTTGGTTTCAGAATTGAACTGAAAGCATGCAGTTATAGAGAAGCTGTTCAACCATAGCTGGAGAGCATATATCTCACCCATTGGAAAATAAGTTTTTTTCTTTACAAGTGACTCAGTATTGAAACTTTGAGGTGGTAACTTCACATGTAAATGGGGTTCACTGAGGGGTTTGTCCTGTATCAGATGCTTAAGAAAGTTATTTGGATGATAATCATTTGAAGACTGTAAGTGACTTTTTGGGCATGTTTCACAGGCATCCAGCACGATATTTTGGCAGATCCTAAAGCATCTACTCAAACTTCTGACACCAACATTCATGTTCTTGCTGCTGATCTTGACAGGCAAAGGGGATGCTGTTCTCAGGCAAGAGATTTTTAAGAAGACAAGCTTAATGTGCTTGTTAAAGTGAAACTTAATAAATTTACCAGAGTTAACAGTGTTGCCCAAATATCACCAAAGCAGGATCACCGGGAGTGCTCAACAACCCTCAGAGGCTCAGCAGCCCCAGCTGCAGCTCCCCTGTTCATGTTACCTCAGAGAGGTGGGACCTGCATGTCTCACCTGGCCCATCAACTTCACTGAGCTGCCAACTGCAATGTCTGCTAGTCTGGCTTTTTTCCTCTTTTAAAAAAAAAAAAAAAAATTAATATGGAAATAAACTAAATCAATCCAATATTAAAATCATACACTCGAATATGATTAGCAGTGGTAAAAGTGGGCAGTTTATGTAGCAGTGTGCATCATAATTTTAAGTGAGGTGGGGAAGACTGTATTTAAAGATGAGTGTGTTCCATATGTAAAGATAAGTTCCAGGGTAAAAACAATTTTTATGGATGCTCCAGGTAGATACACGTAAAATTATCATGGTGGTCCTTATTCTGGAGGAAAACACTACTGCAAGAACTGTTACTTACATGCAAGTTTATTCTAAACAGAGCCTGTCATCTTTAACTTTCTACTAATGCAGGATTTAATGCAGAACTTGATTTTTCTCTGATGAAGCATATGCCTGGTTTGCAAGCTCTGTGTGGGGTTGTACACATTTGTATCTGAGTAGGAAGGAGTGGGCAGAGGGTGTGTGATTCCTGCCTGGAATAAATGAACCAAGGTCTTCATGGAGAGCTCCATCTGGCTCCCAACATCCACCGTCATGTAGCCCAGGACAGGCAGCTCTTGTATCTGACTGTGGAGCTGACTTCACTGGGCAGGAGCTGAGAAACCCAACTCTCAGGCAGATTTCTGACAGTGCTTTTTGTCAGAGTACTGTGGGGATAAAAAAATCAGCGAGGTGCTCCATGGTAATTTCTTGTGAAATCTCGACTGTTTTGAGCAGGGTCATGACAGCTGAGGGATCCTCATGTCTCATGATAGATGTTCCCTAACACTTGTGAGGAGCTGCAGATATTTTAACTAGAACAGATGAAATTGCCTGAGCTAATCATCTATTTGCTGGGTATCTTTTGTCAGTAGCTGTGTTTTGTAATGTGATATATTCTTTTTGCCCACAGCAGAAGCAGCGGCGTGCTCTTTAACATCTGTTGGGTTGTCATTCCCTGTATTCCATCCTTGTTGTTTTGTGTATTTAGTCTTCCTATACATATGCCCATCCTGACACTTACAGTCAGTTGAAAATTGCATATTGTTTCTGTATCAGTGAGCTTTTGCATAGCCTAGAGGCCTTTCCTTTGACCTTTACTCTGCTGAGTTGCTTGAATTGCACCAACTATTATGCAGCATTTCTTAAATCATGTATTCCCAAGGAAGATCCCATCTCTTTGCTGTAAAGGAATCATAACCCATGGGAAGCAGAGGTGGTGTGCTTTGCTCATTCTTTACACCTATGTATTAGAGAACATGAAGGTTTTCAGGGCAGCTCTTCCTCTCCGAAGGTAAAGGTTTGTCTCTCTGGGCATTCTGGAGAGCTTCCCTGAATGCAGAAGTGACAAAAACATCTTCCCCCACTGGGAGGTGGAGGCAGGAGCTGTCAATGTGTTCAGCTCTCTTTCTTTCTAATGACATAATCAACCCTTAAAATGGCTTCACTGGCACTGCACAGCTATCTGGGACGTTGCCCAGAACCATAACTGTGGCAGCCTCTGAGGATTTGGTGAGTGCCAATTAATAATTCCACGTTGGAAAATGAGGCTGCAGGAGGTGGTAGCTTTTCTTTCTCCCTGTTTATAACCTCTCTGGATCCTGTGTTTTCCTTGGAGCCCTGCTGGTCACAGGACTGGTGCCTTCCTGGTGGCGTCAGCAGCAGCCATGAAGGAAGAGCAGAACATTTGCATTCCCCATATGAGATTTTGCAGCACATTTTGGAAACTTCAAAGTCTTTAAATGCATGTCTTCAAACCATTCAGGACTGTAAAACACTTCTTGTTAATAAGACATGGAACTGCTCATATTGTATTTTGTCATTTAAATTTAGAGTCCCGTTGGGAAATATGGACCTTCAGAAACATAAAAGTGACACAAAGGTTTGCAGCAGAAGGTGTACAGCAGATGCTGTGTCTGGAAAAAGGGTTTTGCTCTTGTGCTTTGTTCTGCAGCTGTTATTGCTGACCTGACAAACTCTATTTTATCTTTTTGGTTATTGATTTAAAGCTTGCCATAGTGGCTCTTCCGTCTAAGTGGAAAAGTGTAATGAAAATAAAGTAGTAAATAGTTTTTCAATAAAGCAAGATGGGCTAGATTTTGTATTTGCTCAGCACTGTTTTCTTAACTAGGACAGCTCAAAAAGTATGTGTTGCAATGTATGTGTGTTAAATGTAAAAGGAACATCCCTGAAGATCTTTCTCTTTTGAAAGGTTTCGCTGGGTAGTCCTGGGGGTGCATTTAGTATCCATGTTGTCATGTAACATTTTTTCTTACAAAGGGATGATGAGTGTGTGCTGTGTTCAGTCCCATCTGCTGGGAGGATGGTGACAGGACCGAGGTATTTGTTTGTTTTTGGTGAGATGTGCTGGTGTGACAGACTCTTTCTGTGCCAGCACTGGCACACAGGGAAGCTCTGCTCAGGATCTGGCCTTGCTCTTTTTCTCTGGTTTGATGGCTATGTGAGCAGGGTGGTGTCAGTCATCCTTACATTGTTTAGAGACTTCTTTAGGATGCAGTGGGAGGGAGACTCTGAGGTACCACAATGCATAACTGTGCAGATCTCTGTCTGCCTTTGGCTGGCACACAGAAACACACCAAATTCTTAATTATCACTCTCCTTGGCTGCAGTCTTCCAAAGATAATGAGGCTTGGGTGAGGTGGTCAAAGCACATGTGCCAGAGTCAGATATGGGGTGCTTTAGGCAACAGATGAGATGAGATGAGCACCCTGCGGCTGCTAACTCAGTCTGACTTCAAACAAGCTCTTCCATGCTCTCAGCTATTTCCCCCTTCCCTTCCTGCATCTGGTAGAGATTAAACCTAAGGGAATATTGCAGACTGCATGTGAAGTGGGAGAAAATAGGAAAGAATGGGCAAGTTCAGAAGAAATACAATGGTTATATGTACCATTGCATGTCTTTGCTTGAGGATGAGTTCTGCACCTACAACAGTTAGCCAACAGTTTGATGCACTGTTGAAACCTTATTTTTAATGTAATTTCCATTCTTTTGGCTATTAATGAGGATTTCTATAGTTTGGGATACAGTCTGTCCCAAAAATGTTTCTATGCCCTGTTTTCAAGTGAAGGTCTCCTTCTGTATTTCTCTGGGATCAAACCCATGTTTATTATCAGTATAAACAGGAATGAAAGAAATTTTTCATAAGTCTCTGGGTATTTTGTAGCATTTGTACAGCAAATGTATATGCATGCACTTTTTGACAGTTCTGTAATGGAACATGTCTGCATTTTTAGCACATTACCCTGAGCTTGCATTTTCTATTTTAAAAATATTTGGTTTACAAATACATGCTACTGTTTTTATTACCTCAACACAGTCATTTGAGGTAATAAACAGCTCCCCAGACCCAGATGTTTAAATGTGTGTGGTTATATCCTCCTCAGAACAGTAAAATGGAATTGCTCCCATTGAAGTAGAAAGAATATCAGAAATTATGATATCAGAATGTCATCGACTTAGGTGTTGGTCTTCTGTTAATAACACCAAAGCAATTGCTGTGCTCATGGTAGGACCAGGTGACCTCACTGGGGTGGTTCCTGTGCTCAGGATCAGGGGTGGCTGGCACAGGGATGTGCTCAGGATCAGCGGTGGTTGGCACAGGGATGTGCTCAGGATCAGGGGTGGCTGGCACAGGGATGTGCTCAGGATCAGGGGTGGTTGGCAGGGGGGATGTGCTCAGGATCAGGGGTGGTTGGTACAGGGATGTGCTCAGGATCAGGGGTGGCTGGCACAGGGATGTGCTCAGGATCAGGGGTGGCTGGTACAGGGATGTGCTCAGGATCAGGGGTGGTTGGTACAGGGATGTGCTCAGGATCAGCGGTGGTTGGTACAGGGATGTGCTCAGGATCAGCGGTGGTTGGCACAAGGATGTGCCTGGGGATCAGGATCTGCCTCCTCCCAGCATCCTGCACCAAGTGGTTTGGGAAGGCAGAGCTGCCCCTGCTGCACTGCTGACTACACAAATGCCACCACATTTTCTTCTTGATGCTTGGCACAGGCAGGCGGTCGGGCACATTTTCCACTGCTGAAATCCCTCATATTCCTTGGCACGTTTGCTGTTTGTCTGAGGTGCTGGGCTGGCTGGAATCCCTCCCATCCCAGATGGCCACTTCCATGTTGTGCTCAGGGCTGTGACGACACTGTGTGAGCTCACGTAAGCCAGCACACACTGCTGTCACTGCCACCACGCACCACACCTTGACAATTCAACTGCTTTATTTATAGCTACAATAGATGATTTCCCTGTGGGCTGAACTAGCTTTTCTCCTAAAGGCTTTGTCTGCTGTGTTTTAGTTAAATTTCATACAAGAAATATATATATACACAGTAATGATATATACAATTCCCATTAATTTAAGTGAGAATTCCTACTTCTCTTGAGATATTTTGAACTTCCTAATTTAAGTGAGTAGAGATTTGACATTTCTCCCTCCTACATTAAAGTTCAGTAAAACATCTTGACTTATAAATAGGATGGAAAGGAAAATTCAAAGGTCATGTGCTTATAGGCTTCCCTAAACAGGAATGGATAGATATTGTGTTCTTTGGGAATTTTTGTGATTAACTTTCAAGTTTTTAGAAGACAGAAAGTAGGTAACAATTTAAAAAAGAAAAATTAAGGACCCTACTTTCTTATGGTACTGTTAATTCCAACCATTTTCCTTGCAAAAGAAATGTTTTAACAGTCTTATGATTATGTTGTCATTTGTTTAGCTTAAGCAACTCAAGAATTATTAAAATGCATTAGGTTATAAATTATGTGGATTGCTAGCTCATTTATATTATCTGTCATCAGATAAAACATGTAATTAGATGGATAGAAAGTAGTTAAACAATCTGAGGAGGAAAACATTAGACTCAAAAATATTTAAATCATAAACCTCCTTCTGGTGATCTGGAAATTAAAAGAAATGTGGGTTAATTTAGAAGGGATGTTTCATAATAGTAAATAAGCTGGCAATTTTCATGTGCAGTGGGGTTTGCTTTCTTAAACGCACCCAACACTTGGCAGGATAAAGTAGTTATTTCTAATGAGAGCTATTTCTAATGGAAATTCTTACTAAAAATGTGGTTTAGTCTGGCTCCAGTGGAAGCCTGGGTAAAGACTTTTACTACGGCTTTTCAATGGGTAAGAATAGAAGAGTCTTCTCTTTGGGAAGATACAGAAATGACATTATGATATTTTGTTTATGGTCAGATGTATAGGTGTGAGTGTGCTTTAGGGTTTTTGTTTGCGGTTTGTGGGGTTTGGTTAGTTGGTTGATTGATTTTTCTTTTTTAATAATTTTTTATTACTTCAAATGGGCCCTGACTACAAATAGAGTATCTGGTTGTTGTTCTGGCTGAAATAGAAATGCTGAATGTCAAATTTCAGTGCATGTAACGCCAGGTGATAGATTGTGTTAACTTGATGGCATTCAGTCTGTATAAAACAGTTACGGTTAGAATAGTTATCTTATTTGTCTTTACCACTGTGCACTTTCCCATTTCACGCAATTACTAATAAATATTAATGCAGTTTTAATAGCAAAACCCCAAACCAACTGTCCTGGCCATGTAATTCCCTGTACCTGTGTCCCAGCCCATTTAATATTGGCTCCCCTTTGTCAAAGAGCAGCAAGCAGCTCTCAGCAGCTTGTGCACCTTGGTCTTTCAGGTGGGGAAGTGGGAGAACAACTCGCTGAGCCTGAAGTACTCAGTGTGGCCAAGGTACAGCTCCTTCGCCGACAGCGACCCCGACGACAACCACCTGAGCATTGTCACCTTGGAGGAGGCTCCCTTTGTCATCGTTGAGGATGTGGATCCTCTCATGGAAAGCTGCCAGAAAAACACCGTGCCATGCCGCAAATTTGTCAAACTGAAGTGAGTAAACACACAGCGCTCTCTTTTCTTTTCCTGACTCAAAATACGGTCCTTTATTTTCTCACTAATTATTTCCTTCCTTCCTTCCTTCCTTCCTTCCTTCCCTCCCTCCCTCCCTCCCTCCCTCCCCAGATCTTTGCTATTTCTTCAGTATTTTGCTTCCTCTTTTTTCCTTTCCTTTGCATATCCTCCTTTTTAAAAAGTTGAGAATTCCTGGCTATACATGTGTAAGTCACATTGAGTTATTAACAAGATAGTAAGTTTGTAGTAAATTCAAAGTCAGTGAGAATCAGCCCTTTTCAGTCACATGGAAGAAGATTGTGCTCCAAAATGGGACTTTTAATGAGTCCTCTTTAAATTGTTTCCAGTTATGTGGAGATAAGCCTGCTTTCATTAGCCTGTAACAATCTGAAAATGTCTCCTAATGAAAATGTACATTTATGCTGAAATTTGGTATAGAATAAACTACTCCAGCATCAAATACCACTTGACTTACCATCAAGAGAAAAGTCCCCTTCTTTCAGTGCTCCATAACTTTGGAGCAGTCATTAGAAATCAGTGGAAGGCTTTCCACTGTATGTTTGTCAGTCGTGTTTCACCTGCTCTATGCCTTAATCTGTGTATTTATGAACTGATTATAACAGGATTTTTTCTGAGCAGGTGTGAGGGAATATGATTCATGCTACTGACAATTTCCACAATCTGCTAAATGGTTGTGCACATGCTTCCTGGAATCCAGAGAATTTATTTTTTAATTTTTTTTACATAACTGTACTTAGTTTTTTGTTTTAATTTTTAATTCTTCCAAAGGCTGTAAGATATTGGCTTGCCTTCTGAAGATGCTTATACTAAAAGATTCTAGAGGTCACAAAATTAACATTTCAGAAGAAAATGATGAATACAAAACTTGCATCCTTGCACTTAAAGATGGCCTGAAGTTTACCTTCTCCAAGTGTAGGGAAAGGTGCACTTTGAGAAGATGCATCCATTTCCAGCATGGTGAACTGCTGTGCCTTTTTATAGCTTACATGCTCTTTAATTACTAAATGACATGTAGTCTGGTGTCTTGAGAGTAAAATAATAAAAGTTTAATCTAATCCTAAGAGAGAGATTAGTAAGAGCAGGGTGTATCTCTTGATGGAGCAGTGCAGTGCATGAGGCTGGATCCTGAGGTAGCAGGATGTCATGTGAGGTAACGTTATCTCTGTGTCTCACCAAGCAACTCTGTTATGACTAGCAGGAGCTGCAAACACCATAAAGCTATAAAAGCATCCTGTGGGTTATTTTTCCCTTGATTCAGAAAAACATGGTCACTCACCAGACTGCAAAATGTTTCACAGTGTGCTGCATCTTGCTGTTGTGCTGCCTCTGTTTTTCCCAGCAGGAGTATTTATGTGTGTCTTCTCTGTTGACAGCAACAAAACTAATGAGGGAACTAATGTAAAGAAGTGCTGCAAAGGATTCTGCATCGATATCTTGAAGAAGTTGTCTAAAACTGTCAAGTTCACATATGATCTGTACTTGGTGACGAATGGGAAGCATGGCAAAAAAGTCAATAACGTGTGGAACGGAATGATTGGTGAAGTAAGTTGTGTTTGGGTACAGGAGTTGCTGAGGAGGAGCTGATGGTGCTGTGTGCTGACACTGTGCTGTGCTCTCCTGGGTCAGGTGGTGTATCAGCGGGCGGTCATGGCTGTGGGCTCTCTCACCATCAACGAGGAGCGCTCCGAAGTCGTCGACTTCTCGGTGCCGTTCGTGGAGACTGGCATCAGTGTCATGGTGTCCCGGAGCAACGGCACAGTGTCACCATCTGCTTTCCTAGGTACGAGCTCCAACCCGTCCAGATAACCTAACTGCGTTTCTGCAGAGTGTGGGAGATTTAATAGTGTGTTAAGATATGTAGTACATTAACGCATTTCTCTTAAGTTTTGAATTTGACATTAATGAGTTTGTGCTGTGTTGATGTGCTGATTCACGTGGAAACAGTGCTGTTCATTTTGGATACTGAAAGTGAAAACCAATGAAAGTGATTTCAATATGAAAAAGAATCCCCCTAAAATCATCAGTTTGGAAAATTACATCCTCAACCCTGCTTCCTTACAAACTAACTTATGCTTGTTTAGCCCATCATAATTTGTTTAATATCTTTTTAATATTCATGAAATAATTAAAAAACCCACTGTAGAGTTGAAGATCAACTTCCTTATCTTTAGATATAATTTAAAGCTAGTTTGGTAACAGCTGCCTCTGTCTTCTGAGCACCACACTACTGCACTGGAGAGCTGAGTGTTTTCCTCATGATGCATCTGATCAGTGGAGATACAGCAAAGAAATTAGAGGCTGGGTAGAGAGGAGTGGGGATATAAAGAAACAGACTCTGGGTTTCTTTTCTTGCATGCTTGTTGTTTCAGTTGTGCATTTCTTCCATCTTGCATGTTTCATTGTTTCCCTCTCCTCTTTTAGTATTTATAATTTCTTTTAGTGTTTGGCTTGAATTTATCTGAAGCTGAAAAGAGAATGAACATAACAGAATGCTGTAATGTTCTTCACAATGTATTTGGGCCTATTGTTTTTAAAGATATCTTGTACTGGAATAGTGACAATAAAACCATTAAGTGGAAAAATAAAAAGTCAGTATATTCTAGCTATCTTAGGGCACAGTTTAGGATGTTCGAGACCATTGGGTCAGCAGTGAGGCCAGTTCTAATTTGCAAAGTGGAAGTTCTTCACTCCCCCTGAAACTGCTCACAGACATTGAGGAGCAGATTAGTGGTGTAGTATCAGATCCAAGCAGGTAAATAACTGAATTTTCTTACACAAGACTCGTAATTTCACCACAGAGCTTTTTTTTTTTTTTTTCCCATATCTGTTCCATAAAAGTCCATTACAGAGATGATGCAAATAAATATGACACAGTGAGGAATCAAATAATTTCCCAAATGTGGTGATACCTAAGTAGATTTTTTTGATGTTTGATATGAATGAAAGACTTTAAATTGAAATTGCAAGAATTTGTACTTGTAACGAAAATACTCAGAGAGTATCTTTAATTTCTTTGAGTCACTGAGTTGTGAAGTTCATTTTTTAAATTTCAGTTGCAGCATGTTGAAATGACCATTGGAAATAAGAATTGGGGTGTTTTCTAAAGTGCAAGTACAGTTGATTTTTTACTTATCTCTTAAAAACCTGTTTACAGCCACCATCAAAAGAGAAGCTGCTCTTGCATTTTTCACAAGCAACAGACTTATTAGATTTCTAAAATGCATTTAATATTATTGGTTTAGTTGGATGTGTATATAATTCAAAAGAAACAAAAAATAAGCCCTTCTCATAAAGCTCTCTAAAATAGCTCTACTTTTGAAGAAATCTGATTTACTGCACCAATAAATCAAGCCTGTGCTTTTAGAAGTGTGCTGGTTTTTTCAGGCGTAGATGAAGCTGCCAGTTTGCTGGAATTGACTGTGTATTTTGATGAGGTGTGCGTAGTAGTAAAATGTTTTGCCTTGCAAAATACTATCAGGCAGATAACTGAATTTATTCACAGACTGATTTTGTTTCAATTAAGTGAATGTCTGAGAAGAGAGTCAGCTTATGTAAGTCTAAAAGATTTTTTAAAAATCTGCCAAATACAATGTTATTTTTAAAGAATAGCACTTGATTACAGTTCCTGAAACATCTGGATTTATGAGTTGTTTCTATGAATGTGGAGGAGTACAGGATTTTGGGTACTAGATTTTTCCTAGTTGTGTCCAATAGATCTGAGAAACTGATGGACTGTGACAGCCTCCTCCTTGTTATCTACCACGTTCTGATTCTTCCTTCAAATGAGAATTTTATCCACATTAGGATGTTTTCACTTTGCACTGGAAATCAAATATACTAGATCTAAAATTACTTTTTAAAATTATTCTGTTGAGTTTTGGCTCAGCTTCATTTAAATAAGCAAATAAAAAAAGGAAAACCTTAAATCTCCATTTCTGTATTTTTCAGCGGGAGAGCTCATAGGTGAAGTCAGCTTTCTTTTCTGGAGGCATTGATGGAATAGAAAATCTATGCCCCTCTTTATTTAATGTATTCCTTAAGGATTGGTTTTGGTGGTGGGAGGTAGGACTCAACGACATCTTTTTCCTTGCTTGATATTCTCCGTTGTCAGTCATTTGAAATATACACAAACAAGTCATACATTAGTTTTTTTGTTCTGCCATATTACAGCTTTTCTGAAAATTCCTTTAAGACCTGCTGCTTGCCTGGGGGAAGTTCCCTTGCTGTCCTTTGAGAATCAAAGCACAGTGCTGAATGTGTAATTGGATCTCTGATATGACAGCAAGATCGACTTTGTTATTCAGTTGATTTAGTACTCGTTCAATCTTATTGCTTGCTATTCCAAATAGCTTTCTGTTTTCCTATTGCTTCTATTAATTCTCCACCTCATTACCAGACTCCTTAAATTATTAAAGAGAATTCTGCTTAAACTCTTGTTTGCAGCTCACTTTTGTACATTGGCTTGATTTGCCCTTCGCCTTCTTTAGATTTTGAGAAATTGCCATTGCTGTTTCTACACTGTTGCTCTTGATAAGGGTTTTATCAATATTGCTTTCCTCTGTGAGAATGATGTCAAAATTTTATAGTAGTTCTACATGAATTCCAGTTTAATCTGGTTACTGACTGAATTCAGAAAATATTTTATTTAGACTATATTTTTCTACATAAAGTCCCTTCCCTGGCTGCATCTACATAGAAGATATTTCTCTGCCTTCTATAAATTCTGTTCTTTTCCTAACTTACCATTCTCTCCCAAAAAAATAATTATAGTACTTGAAAGAACTTCATACTTTGTCTTAAAAATAAAATAATGAATTGAAAAATATTGCTCCTTTTCCTTTTTAGTTACCATCCAGAATCATCAGTGGGGCTATTTGTTATTTGATCTTGTCTAGGTTCCACATTTCTCAAGAAATCATAGCAAAGACAAAAGATCTCATGAGTTTTCTGTTATTATACAAATAATTACATTTCATTCTATTCTGGGTGTATCATCTCAACTTGGGCAAGGCTCAGATTGGGCTCTTGGGTTTAGCACACCTCAGCTCTCAGTTGTTGTCCTTTCCTGCAATGAGGGAAGACGTTCCAGTGATTCTAAAATTCAAGGAATGAAAAAGCTACAAGAGAGGAACTTCTTGGGCTTTCAAAAACAGGCAAAGCATTTGAACACACTAATTTTCTGTAATTTCAAGTGTGTCTTGATTCTGTTCTAATTAGAAATAGTATACTAAGATTGTTTTCTCACACTGCAGAGCACACTCACATTTGCTTTATTTGCACAAGTTATGATGTAAAGTGTCCCTAATAAATTGGCCTGATGAAGAGATACTACCTTGCCATGCTAATCTTGGAGATATCCTTGTACCAAGGCAGCTACCACAGGGACTCCTGAAATGACAGAGAATCTGTGGGTGGGAAAGATGATATTTGAAATTGATACTGAGTCCTTTCAAAAAGTTGTTGTTTAGTCTTGTATTTCAAACTGCTTTTAGTTTTATACTCCAACCTACTTCTTTTACTTAATTATGTTTCTTCTGTCTTTCAAACTGACATCCATAAACCCTTTTGATTTCAGTAATTTGCTCCCAGATAAGATTGAGACATTCAAAAGGATATTTTTGCAATTGGTAAAAACATCTTCATTGTGAGTAGATTAAAGTAAACACAGAGAGAAAAGAATCCTGAAACAAAAGTGTTTAGTTTGAATGCAAGTATTTATCTTTTCTCCTCTAATGTTTTTTGTTGGATAGAAAACAAGAGAGATGTCTACTTCCTGAATTACCAAATGTATTAAACATATGCTTAATTGCTTTTGCTTTGCAGCAACTCAGTCATAGTGGTTGGACCATTCTGTTGATAAATTTTTATAATACAGAGGATGAATTAGACACAGCAACTGTTTGTGGACTGAATAAGCAGCGAGTAAACCCATTATGTGCCACTCAGTGTCAAAGAAAAGTGTGTAGCCTTTTGTTTTTAATTGCAACTTACACTTAGGCTTTTGACTTTATGGATTTGGTCTATTTACACTAACAGCAGTTCATTATATATTGCTTAGATATTTGCTAGTATTTTTGTTGGAAAGGGCTAATGTAGAGGAAGCTGCTGGGCTTGCCTAGGCGAGGACATTAGAATTCTTGTGCTGTGACTGGTTTAATGAACTGTGTTTCTGTTTCTCCTGTTTTGCTGCAGAGCCTTTTAGTGCTTCTGTCTGGGTGATGATGTTTGTGATGCTTCTCATCGTGTCTGCCATGGCTGTCTTTATATTTGAGTACTTTAGTCCTGTAGGATACAACAGGAACTTAGCACAAGGGAGAGGTAAGATTTGCATTTTACTCAACTAGATGACTATAAAAAAATCATTTCCCATCTCTGGCTCTCCATCTTTTCAAATAAATATAACATAGGAATAAAACAGTGAAATAAGCTATGAAAGTGTTCATATTCTTCATTTAAAGTATGATTTTTTGAATGCTTATATGTTCATGTTTATAATTCCAATTCAATGGAATAAAGACAGAGAGCAGGGTAAGTGGTATCAGAGTTTTATTTAGTGTTAGCACAGTGTTTGGTTAGCACACAGCATCAGTTGTAAAGTGTCAGCAGTGAAATATGTTCTACTCCTGACTATTACAAATTCATGGCCAGTTCAGAGAAAGTTACTTAAACTCCTGTGGTCTGCTGGACAGTTTGTAAAATAGCACTTACAGTGTCCATAGTTTTGTAAAAAGTCAGATGAACTCCTAGCCTTGAAATGAGGCCCCTGGCAGAAGGGCAGTGCTCCTTTCTGTGTAGCACCCTCAGTCACAGAAACTTCATTTTCAAAACAGACAAGCTCTGTATTAACTCTTTCTCAGTGAAAGCTGCACTTTGACTCAAGGGTGAGGATTCCATGTCTCACAATGTCCTCATCCTCTCATTTCTTAACCGACATTTGAGAGCGCAGCCTTTTTAAAAATGTCTAAATCATTCTTGCCTTGTTTCATAACAACAGATCTTCCAGCTTGGTGAACACAGTTCTGGACACTATTAAAAGCAAATTATTTCTTCTAGACAATGGCTGGCTTGTTCCCTGAAAAAGCAGATTATTGTAATGTTCAGATGATGTTACCATTTTAATAAGATGGTAAATGTGTAACCTCTGTCTGAAATAAACACTGTGTTAAAAGAGGGGAAATCACAGGTGAATATAGGCACTACCAGGGTCTTGGCTGTTCCTTTCTGTGCCACCTCATGTGCCTGAATTGATTATTTAGTGTACTTACAGCTACTAAGACATGTTATGGCACTAGACCATCCCAACTCAGGCTTGCCACAAATCCAGCTGCCATCAATTTCAAACATGGAACATTTTTTTTAAAATTGCTTATCTTCTCTCATTTCCCTGGGCATTTTTTTGCAGGATGAAGCTCAGTGGTAATACAATCTCCAGTGCCATGGAACATTTTTTTTTAAATTGCTTATCTTCTCTCATTTCCCTGGGCATTTTTTTGCAGGATGAAGCTCAGTGGTAATACAATCTCCAGTGGCATAAACAGAACTTTAGATTGCTCCCTGGGCATATGATTTCTGTAATACTATTTCTCAGAAAAACACACATTATCCCTATATCAGCTCAGTCCTTAATGTGTCTAGAAGGTAGTTTCATACACCAAAATCAGCCCCATTGTGTTTATTTTACTGCACTCTATTTTCCTACTGCTGCTGCAGAATAGGAGCATAATCTAAGATGTAGAGCTTGACTGCACTGTGAAATACTTGCACTGCACTGTAGAGTATTTCTGCTGAAATGAGAACATGCACTGAGTATACCCAGTTAGGATTTCATTATTTTAAGAATCACTGAATTATTATTAAAATAAATTATAGTTAAATGGATAGCTAAATCTATATTTGTAATGTGCATCCCCTTGGATAAAGGAACAGGGCAGGGAAGGAGGTAAAAATTACAGATTAGTGCACCAGAGCTTATTGACTAAATTGCAATTGAACTGAAAAAAGGATAATTATAAGTAGGCCAAATGAGTCACAGTCAGGGGAGGCCTGTTTCTCTCCACTGAGGGTACAGGGAGTCTGGATGATGAGCAATGTGTGATTGCATTGTACTTACCCAGAGCTGGGTGAGAAAAACTCCCTTTGATTCTCACTGGGCTCTACAGATGAGCCCTTTGGGGTGGATAATGACATTATTAATCCACTTCTGCCCCTGTGTAAGTCTAGGGGTAGCCTGCTGACCACCTCCAGCTTTGGGATGAATTAAAAGATGACCAAAAATAGAAATAACAAAAACTACAGAATGGCTTAGCTGGGACAGGATTTTACCTGTAATGTCAACACATTTGAGCCATAGAACTGACTCTGAACATGTGAGGCAGCCAGAGCCTGGCTTGCTCTAAATTCTGTGTCTATGCAGGTAGCTCCTTTGTTCTGTCTTTCTGATTCATGCTCTGAGTACAAAGGTGCTTAAAAGTAGGTGACACATTCACACACTTTGATCTTAAAAATGCTTACATAATGTTCAAAAAGCATAATGTTGGATGACTGGAGATGATAAAAATAATTTGGGTAAGAAAAGTACTAGAATTGAGTCATTAAGGCTTAAACCTCCAGTTTTCCATTTCACGTCTGCTGGCAGAGAAGACTGACAGGGCAACATTTCTTCCTGCAGGAGACATAGCAGCCTGCTTCTCCTCCAAACCCATGCTTTCCATTTTGATCTTAAAAATTTTGAACCATATACTCCGTAGAAAAATGTTGAATTATATTTAAAAATGTGGAAATTGCTCTCATTTCAATGGAGGGTACCTATGGGAAATGCTGTGAGTATATTGGGAGTGAATATATACTGAGATATTTTCCAGCCTGTCTCTGGGACTAATGGGCTGTCCCTGCATGGTATATTGGCAAGGTTTAATTTAACTGCAGCTGAACTGTATGATCCTTGCAATTGCAGATCCCCATGGACCATCCTTCACCATTGGAAAGGCAGTGTGGTTACTGTGGGGCTTGGTCTTCAACAACTCTGTGCCTGTGCAAAACCCCAAGGGGACGACGAGTAAAATCATGGTGTCAGTCTGGGCTTTCTTTGCTGTCATCTTCCTAGCCAGTTACACTGCCAACTTAGCTGCCTTTATGATTCAAGAGGAATTTGTTGACCAAGTGACTGGGCTAAGTGATAAAAAGGTAAGTATTCAGCTCAAAAGAGGGCAGTTCCATTCTCCATAATCCTGCAAATTTGTACATTGTGACAAAAACTCTGAGCAAGATAATGGACTCAAACTAGATTATTTCCTTCTGAGTGCAAGGGCAAACTTTACTAACAAACCTAAGACCCAAAGCATGAAAATACCAGTGTGTTTTCAAAATCTCTGAGTTACCTATTCAAAAGCAGCTGCCTTAACTGAAAATTACCTTTATTTTGTGATAAAAATCAGTTGGTGTTTGGTCAAAAAGAATGCCTCAGCAATATAAAAATCTCAAAAAATTGTGTGGGACAGTGGTAATATACTAATCGAGAAAAAGTCCATTAGCAAAATTATTGTGATGGATATGCACAAGATACTTGAAGGGTATGCTTTTGTCAAGTCTGTGCCCAGTTGTTTGAAAATGAAACTAAATATTGACATTAAGAAGGAATAATTAAATACAGTATAGTCCAGGGGACAACTTCACAAAAGGTTTTTCTCAAAGGACAGAAAATAAAGGAAATTGCTACTGAAGACAAGCCAAAAAGGCAACATCTCAGCCTCGTCTGTTTTTTTGTTTTAACTGCTTTTTAGGGCCAGCCTTTGATTGATTGCCTGGTATATCAAAGCAAGCATGGCTAGAGGAAAGATAGAAAGAAACAAAAAATGATAATAGTTTAGTTTTCAGTAAATTATGTTGTCACACAACCTTTGAAAGAGCACGAAGATTGTTAAATATCCCTGTATTTTAAGGTAATATTCTTAGAAGAGACAGATAAATGGCATTCTCTCAGGGATAAAAAAAAAGATTTGAGAGATGTCTTTCTGCTGTTGGTGAGAAAGAACAGAGCATTTTCCTGAGCCCCTGGGTTTTGGCAGGGTTTGCCTTGCACCTGGCACAGCAGTGGGGCTCAGCTCTCACACTGCACCCTCACCTTCCCTCCTCGCTGGCTCTGTGCCACAGGGCTGCAAATGTCAGCTCTTGTTCTGCAGCTTTTGGCTAATAACTTCCTTAGTTCTGTCATTTTGCTATTCTGACTGCTAAGTAGGATTTCATTTCCACAAAAAGCAAAATAAAAATAGCAAAATACTTGAATCAGAAAATACCATCTGTTCTTGTGTGGTCTGCTGATCATTTATTTGATTTGCCACCTTTGTTTCTATTTTTTGGTTCTTCAAACTTTGCCTGAAGCACATAGAGATAAGTCAGGGAAACCATGCCTTTTCTAATTAAATTAAACAAGTTAGAAGTCCAGAAAAGCAATGA
Organism: Sialia sialis; assembly: GCA_009812075.1. Taxonomy (NCBI): domain Eukaryota; kingdom Metazoa; phylum Chordata; class Aves; order Passeriformes; family Turdidae; genus Sialia; species Sialia sialis. The sequence continues at coordinate 10,596,144 of VRYO01002014.1, forward strand.
ACTATTTCAGAACATTCTTCTTATCATACGTAGGTTTTGCCTTCTCCACAATCCTGAGTTTTCTTGGGTTTTAAAAAATCAAATATTTTGGGATAATTTACGGGAAAGAATCTGTTAAGTTACTTTTCTCCCCACTTTGCCATGGTTTTTACAATTCAATAGCGAGCTCTGACTCTTGCAGGAAGTGAAGCAATCAAAGGCAAGGACTAGAAATGTGGCTGTAATCACTTTTGAATAATTAATACCTAAAATTTCACTATTTTTAAATTTTTAAATTAAAAAGGCCAAAACCCACTTCTGGGCTGGTAAATCAGTGTGTTATTCTTCTCTGCCATTTTTCCTACTGCCACACCTGAAGAGTCAAGCTCTTCTGTCAATGCTTTCCTGCCAGTGCAATAAAGTGTTTCCAGTTAGAGATACTGGGGCGTCCCCGTGTGATGGAAAAATCAGGACAAAACCTCCTCTCTCTGAGCAGCCATCCCTGACCCTCAGCATTCAGTGCTGTTCCATTCAGGAAGTGTGCTGCACTCTACCAGCAGATTTGCTGATGTGATGCCAATGTGTTATTTACCCCTTGGTGCTTTAAGACCTCCTTATAGTTCCCTCATCCCTTGAAATGTTGCTAATGAATTTGTGAATGCCATGTCATCAGAGTGTCACCCAGAAAGACATGGCACAGCACGTACTGGAGTTAGGAGGGGTGGGTGTTCATAAACTCAAATGATTCAGCAAATGAGAGGAAAATTATATTTTGACATTCATGTGTATGTAATAGATGTTCAAATCTTTGTCTTCATAAAAAGATACAGAAACTAAGTCCAAAGTATCCAGCAATGACTGAAATTCATGGATTTTCTACTTTTGAGACCATTTGTGCCTATTTTGTACAGGAAAGAGGAAAAAATTGCTACAGGAGGGTAGGTAGCTATGCACAGAGCTGCCTTGCAAAGTGTTGATGTGCTGGGGTTGTGCCACACGTGAGAATTGCCTCATGAACACATGGCCATGGAGTTTCTCTTCAACCTTAACAGGAAACCTCAATGAAGCCACTTACAGGCTCCTCATGATTTACCAAAATATGAGTATTGGTCTAACACTGATACTCAACTGTGATGGGCAAAAGACTCTTTAACAATTTAAAGTTAGAAAATGTGTGTTTATTCAGTGCTGGGCAGCAGTGTGGGGTAACCCTCTAATACACA